>JAOVYW010000520.1:2986-13535 GCA_025775045.1 Hiodon tergisus | reverse complement strand
TTTTTCTATTTTCCATAACAAATTTCTTATGTAACTTTAATGCCCCCCCCCCCCCCCCCCCCCGGCAAAATGCAGGGTCTCAGACAACCATCATCCCCAAGAAGCAAGGATGAAGGTTTTTTTTTAATCAATGGTATACAACAAAGAACTTTTCTATTGCCATATTTACTTTAACTAGACCAGACGTCTAATTCACTGCCTGGCTCACAGGCCTATTGTCGTATAAACCACCACCACTACACCAAGTGCTGAAACTGTTCCAGCTGTGTAGCCCGTGGAGTGTAACAGAGATGGATGGCCTGAAGGTGACTGAATTTGGATGAGCCTAGAGCACTTCCACAATTTGCCCATGTGTGGCAGCAATGAGCAGAGAGGCTACAAAGAAGCTATTAGATAAATGTGTAAACATTACCCTTTTCAAGTTACTTGTGAGTTTTCAGCTTCTCTCAAGTTGGGAGAATGAGTCTGGTATAAATATTTGCAATAGAGTTAATAGTTAAGACTTTTAGGCACACTATATATATAGTTTACAATTGCTAAGCCCAATCTTTATTTGAATGTGGAAACATTAAGAAAATGGTAACCTTATTGGAAGGAGGTAGAAAAATTTCAAAATTTGTACTCTGGGTGTGAGCTGAGTTGCAGAATTGATTTCAACAAAATATAAAAAAAAACACCCTTTGTATTGAATCATAAATCTAATTGATAGGCCTTGCATCAGGGGGTCTTTAATTTTGTATTGTGATTGATACAAGTCCAATCTGAGGTTTTTTTTTTTTTACAGTTTAATCTGCTTGCGACATTCTAAATGCACACCAATTTCAATTTTCAACTAACGCGCTCTCTACAAAAGGTCTACCGCTACCAACTTCTAGCTGGACAATTTGGTGCGCCACGCCTCGGTCCCTTGCGTAGCCTATAACTTTTTACCTGTTCACACCTTCTAGTTGAATGTCCGATACACAGGAAGTGGAAGGGAGGCATATGTCCACCAGACTTTGTGAGTCGTTCACACACAAAGGCCCGCACAAATAAGGATGCTGAGGTCTTGAAGAAACTCGGAGTATTGCTCGACTGTACGGCGAGACGTCTTTAGCTACACAATCGTCGGGATAAAGATGGCGAACTCGACATTAGAAAATCTATTTTCACAAAAAGCGGCAAAGAACAGCACGGAGTCTTCCGATATCAATGAGCGTCCATACAGGGTATGTTATTAATAACAATTCACTTTTTTAAAGCTATCATGCATTTGTTTCACTTTAGGTTCGGAAAAAATGGGTAATAATAACTTATGGCTGGTTACATTAAACTATGGACTCCTTTAACTTGTATTTAAACAGATTGCTGCATCAAGCATTTTATTGTTTAAAACAAGTAATCCATTGTAACTTTATTTCATTAAGCTTTAGAGTTGTTTAGAGATCTTATACTTTGAGATTTAGCCGTGGTTTTTAAATTAATTACATTTTTTATGTGACGTTATTCGTATTATAATATTTCTGACGGGGCTATGTGTTTGTCTCTTACTAGTAAGATGCCGCGATTCTTAGGCAACCTTTAAAGATGGAAAACGAGCTAACAAACCCGCGAACTACCTTCAATATCTTTAAGAGTAATTGTCAATGTTGGCAATTTGGCGCATTTTTCGTTTCAATGTGTTCCGTTAGCTCACGAATGTGTGGTGGGCCAAAGTTAAATACCTTGCATTGAATGAACTTGCGAATCGTACTTGAGCGGAAACGTCAAAGTTTTCCTGGCTCAACGAGGATGCGTAATTGAACTCCTTTCACTTCCTCTGTGCGAAATGTATTCTCTTGCTTGTATAATTGTTCTGCTCTTCAACGAACCACGTTTGTGTCGTTGAAGCGCACGAAACTAACGACGCAAAGGATTATAACTTTTATACAAGTCTAAATATTTAATTTCAGGCATATTTAAACGCATGCAAATACATGTCAATAAGTTCGAAAGGACACTAGGGACTCGTGTTCGCGTAATCAAGAGAGTCTGCAGAATTTATTACCAAATTGTCTAAGATTCTCCTTTAGCTGAAATGTGATAATCTATATATTAACGCGTTCATTTGTTTATTAGTTTACACTTCAGGGCCCCTTCTCGGTTATGCCTATTGATTATCTTCGTACCATAGTTTTAAATCTTATTAAACAGGCAGCCTAGGTTTGAAATTTTTGTCTAAATAAAGTTTTAACGAGAAAAGAGATCAGAGAAATTAAAGGAAACAGGATGGGTGCCTAAAATCGCAACTGGAAGGCTCAGAGGTGTCTTAGCTTGTCACCCTGAGATGCTTACAAGAACAGCAGGGATACATTTTTTTGGGGGGGATATTGCCTTATAATATACCAATGCTTCTGTAAGAAGGTGTTTGCTGTTGTGTGAGTGGGAAAGACATTAATTGCAAGGGGTATGTCTGAGTTTACTGGGCTATGTAATGAAGAGCGGAATTTCTTTTGAAGCCGGCAGGTCCGTACTGAGTGTTTTGAGCCTGTTTCTTGATGAATATGGAGAATTTGACCTGCTGGAGGCTGATCCTGGAAACTGGTGCCTGCTGGGAAGGGAGCGTTCAGACCGCTCTTGTGCATCTGTGACAAGGACACGTTGAAAACTAGGGCAGTGCTTTTCTTGGGTAGGTGTCCGCAGTTTTGATGTGGGGGGGGGGTGCTCAAACGCATTAATCGGTAATTGTAAACCACCTTGGATGGATACGAATGTATACGTTTTTTTAACTCCTCCATCCACTGCCGATTGTGGCTGAAAGGTTCATTATTCAGAATGTATTAATTCTTCAGCTTTACGCGGCTTATCCTTTTTGTGTGGTGCATTTGCTTTGTTCTGAATTCGGGATATTTGCTGAAGCAATTCAATGCCATTTAAGAATTTGTGATTTGAAACCAGCTTCCTTTCTGGTCACTTTGCCCTGCCTGCTGTATTTGCATATTATCATGTTTTGGTTTCGTTTACACATCCAGTTGATCTTATGGAACTCCAGCCTCCTGTGGTTGACACCTGAGCCTGTGGTTCTGTGGTTGTATGGCTTATCACCCAGAGGTTAAACTTGAAACAACTGGCCAGGCAGGGTGCCAGTTCTCCACAGGTCCATCACCTTCATTCATCTCCGTATCGCTATGCGTCAAGCTGAGAGACAGCGGGCATCTTCATCCTCATCTTTGATGAGGGACCGTGGAGGATTGCCCTGACAACAGCGGCCAGTTTTCTTTCTTTTCGGCTGTCTCTGCCATTATTTTTCAAAAGCTGAACTTGGAAACAAACCGCGGCCACATGTGCTTTTAGGTTTGATCTTTCGGAAGCGTCTTGTCTAACGTCCCGAGCAAGGCGTCCCCACGGCCTTCGGCATCGTCCAGTCACCCCTCTCACAAGCCTGGTTCCTTCTTGGGGACGTCCCGAGAGCCAGGACACAAAGGAGCCGCGATGCGTGGCTCCGTGAGACGAGGAGGAGGGTACAGGAGAATGGGTGCACTGTAGTGACTGACAGCTGCTTGCTCTGATTCAGCTGAGCGGAGTCCTGGCCTTTCTGCCCCCACTTCAGCAGCCCTATCCCAGATCGCCCCATCCCAGTGACAGCCTACCATTGTCACGCTGTACAAAGGCACACCCTGTCCCCCCGAGACAGTCTGTGAGATGGCTGATGGCTACCTTTCTCTCGGTCGCAGTCTTGTACCTCAGGTTGTTGTTTTTTTACCCTACAATGAAATTATACTTAAGGAAATTACACTGAGTATTGAAGGATGGGTGTATTATTGATTTGTTTTTTGTATGAAAATATTGTGACATTAGGTTGTAGTCCCTAGAATAAGATTTAGCTAAAATTTTATAAAAACTAAGTACTTAGGCATTCAGAACTGCTTGAGAGGTCGACAGAGTTCGTTTGATATTTGAAATACTTTCTGCAACAGAGCCTCTAAATATAGCAATAGTGCCAGCTTGAAAGGTTGTTGTTTTTGTGTGATAAAAAGGCTACCTGTCCCAGATTTTTTTTAAAGTGTACTCTTTGATTTGGATAAAAGAGCACGTAATTTCCATCTTGCATTTGGCCTGTCAATCAGCCAGTTGTCATTTCTTTGAGTTCTCTGGCTCTGGGTTTCTCTCCACAATGCTTAATGTACGGTAACTGAAAGCAATCCACTTCCGAAAGAGTAATAACAGGTTTTTCCTTTTCGACCTTTTCGTATTTGTGGCACGCTTCTTCGACCAATTCTATTTTTTTTTTCTTTTCTTTCCATATGCGGCTCACTTTTATTCTGAGTTTGGAGGTCCACCGTCTTTAAGAAAAACATTGTTTTAATTATCCGTCTACGTGCATGTTTCTTCACAGCGTGCATGTTTCTTCGTTGTTTAATATTCAAGGTCACTTCATCTCTCTGTAGGAACTGGGAGAAAAACGGCAAGACTAATTACCCAAGTCCTGGACACCATGTTGTTGTGTCTGCTCCTCGTGTTGAACAGACTGATGATCAGGGAGAGGGAATCTCTGAGTACAGATGATAATGTAGTCAGAGCCAGGCAAGGTTTTCTTCTGCCATCTGCTCGTGTGAAGTGTAACTTATGTAAATGGCTGGTCCAGTCTCACTTTCGAGACGACACGTTCGTGGACTCGAGAACCGTGAATTTGACACCCACTAAGTGGGTCGGTATGACGTAACTAAAGTTCTACCCCTTACAGAACTGCGATGCTTTGGCAAGCCTGTGTTTCGTGATTGGTCGAGGAAAGTCGTGAGTAACGTGTATTGTTACGGGCCACCTTTATCAGGACATCGGCTAAGCAAACAGAAGTGCAACTCCTTCTTACACTACTCTATTTTTACTGCTCTACAACACTAGGAAAGGTCCTTTTTAGTTGTGTGAAGAGCTACCGTCGTCTTAGCGGACAGTGGGATTTGAAAAACGTTACTCAACTGCGCAAAAATGAAATCGTTGATGATCCATATTGGAATTGCTCCTCTGTGACTAAACTGGACTGAAAGGGTTAATTTAGTCAAAGGTTTATCCTGTGTACCGTCTAGAGTCTAGACGTTTCTAGTATAACAGAATTCTGTTAATTCTAACAGAATTAGGGCTGTGCCACATTTAGTGTTTCTTCATGGGTCTTTTTGTAGCCCCCTTTGTTTATATAGGACTGTTCAAGACGTGTGTCTTTAGTATTGACATAAACGGGAGAGAATCAATAAGGGAAATTGTACCTGGAAATGGTGTAATTTCTTGACAGTTGTTTAATAAACCGCATCACTTACGAAACAATGGGGTTACCATTTGGCTCCAGATCAACCGGATGCTTTGAGATCCAATGGGATTTCAGTCTGCCCCGAAATTGTGTAAATTACCCGTCCTTAGCTACAATGAATAACGGTGCTTAAATACCATTTGCATCATAATCATTCCATTGCTCTATTTATAAGTTAACGATTCATCTATTTAAATCTGATCTGAAAAATGGCTGATCAATGTTACTTGCTTGCTGTACAGAACAATTCCTGTGTGTATAAATATGAACGGCAAAATGTGTTGTGTTTTGCTCTGTTTCCGTTTCAGAAATTACACTGTCAGTTTGTTCAGGGCCATAATAAATTAAACAGGAAAATGACAACATAGAAAGGTTATAGCATTTAGAAGTCTAAGTTAGGGTGTTTGCTGATCAAAAGGCACTGTGAACAAGTGGCTTGTCTGCACATTGCTATTATATTGCTATATGTAAAAGCAATGTTAAGTTGCCATAGCCAGAGATCAGCAGACATTCTTGGGTAAAGCAATGTGAAACCATGTTTGCTAGAAAACCTGAGCAACGTAACTTTGACCCTTAAGGAAATCCTGTACGAGCCAGTTTCCTGCAATTTCCTTCCACGGACATCTGTGTTGACAGGGGCCTCGCCTCTGTCGCACCCTGTTCCATCAACGGCAGCGTTTGTTTACCCAGCGTGCAGTGCAGCAGTGAGCCCTCCAGAAATAACACTGTCCGGTTTGAAAAACTCTAAAATGAAGCAGACGGGAGCATGGTCAACAACAGCCGTCTCTCCCCAAGAGGTCGTGCTTGAGTTCCGCCTGTCAATCTCCCTGCATTTCTCTGAACGTTTTTCTGAACGTTTTCAGAATGTTTCCCCTACATTTTTTTTGCAGTAGGGTGGGACATTCGTTCGGAAGATGGCGTTGGTACCATACAGCGCACAGTGGGTTTTTAAAAAAATTGTCTGTCTCTTGCCCAGCATTGGACTAGTGTTCCATCCTGGGTGTAACCTTCCTCACGCCCTATCTCTGCCGGTTTAGGCTCTGGCACATTGTCACCCTGAAGGACCCAGGGACCTTTGTCCTGTTCCCTTGGAGCGTGTGACCGCTTCTTCGTTGGCTCTGGGCGGGAAAATGTTTACCTTGTATCTGAAAAGTAAATATTGTTTTACTTACTGTTATTTTGTGTTGCAGACGTATCTCCTCGGGATCGTCATTGCAATATGTGGGAATTTCCTCATTAGTATCTCTTTAAATATACAGGTAAGGTCATGTTCACCTTAAAGCAATACTTAAATCAGTATGCATTACATGTATTTTGTGCCAGTTTATTAGTTGTCTGGACAAATTTAATGCGGACGAGATTAACTGATGGAAAAACTGAAGGTCTGTCTCGTTTGTGGCGCCTCCCCTTTGCAGAAGTACACACATGTGCGTCAGTCACAGCGCGGCTCCAAGCCCTACTACGCCTCTGCACTCTGGTGGTGCGCCATTGTCCTAATGGCCGTGGGTGAGCTGGGGAACTTTGCGGCCTACGGCTTTGCTCCGGCTTCCCTCATCGCCCCGCTGGGATGCGTCTCGGTCATCGGTAAGGCTGTGCCCCCCGCACCCAGCCATCAAAAACACACATTTCCGTGCCCTTTCTCTGGAGGACCTGACTGTTTGCTTTTGGCTTCGGGCGGAGCCGGGGGAAAACAAGCCTCCTGCTGGCAGAGCGAGGACAAACGGGCCAACCTCAAGTTTAAATATTTAACGTGTCTGAACAGCTCTCTGAATGTCAGTGTTGAATGTGTGCCGTCTGACCCCTGATGGCCGGTATAAAATCTTGCCACGATGCGTATTGCTGGGGTGAGTTGTGAGTTTTGTGGTCAGTGTTCCTTGTTAACCAGTTCCTTGACGTTATGTTAAATTGAACAATGTCAGAAAATGTTTTCTGGGAGGAGGGGGGAGCCTGAGATGATTAAAAGCCGAATCAATCCAATGATATTGCTGTCCCTTTGCCTGGTCGACGACATCTGATGTCTGAGCTCCACAGAGAGTGTCTATTCTCCACTGTATTGAGGAGGTTCGATGGCTGGAATCGGCCTTGACAACCGTTCCTCCTTTCTGTTGTCTTAATTCCACGCCATTGTCTGACCTCTGTCGTGTTCTGGAGCTCGTTGACAAAGTAGTGAGGTTTAGTATGGTTTGAGAGATTCTATTGCATGTTTCTCTCTTGAGACCCATGTTCAATTATTACACAAATGTAAATTCCCTCAAAATCAAGGGCCACACAAACCCTAATCTCGAGCTCTGCAGTCCAACCACTCATGGGGCTCGTAATCGTTCATTCCTGGAAAACTTGAACACAATCCACAATTGAACACCCCCCCCCCCCCCACCAAAGCAGCGATTAAAGGCTTTGAATTAAGCAGTTTACCTGATCATTGCAATGCTACCTGGTGCCAAGGCTGGTCTCATGCTGGATTACGGCCTGGCCAAGGTACAAGAACGAGAGTCCGTAAGATCTGAGGGAATCGGTATAGAATCCCTCTGTTCAGCTAATCCCACAGATGGAGAGTCTCAAAAAATGGTTTAAAAAACACTTTTGAAATGATTAACATTATGAATTCTGATCGTACGTTGGTTTGGAGGATTATGTTTGTTTTCCGTATGTATATGGTTGGGCCCCAAGTAGACATTATAGCCTGGGAGAATTCCTGACAACTAAACAAAAGACAGACTTTACTGAAGTACAGGCTCAACGAGGGCAGCCTGGCCATCGTGACCGATTGGCTCAGGCAGGCATGGCTTCACAAAGAGGACAGGCTGTGTGCTCACCGTTATCTCCATCTCTTCCCAAAAATGTCGAAATTTCTGTAGAAAGTTCCCAGACCTGCCGGATCCCGAGAAACTTCCCATCCCCGTTGGAGAGGAAACTAGCTGGATTAAAGAGAGATGACCCAGTTCAGAAGTGCCTATCACAGCCTCGGGCAGTTCTGTCAGAGCAGAGAGTTACACTGAGGCCCCTCACACTCGAAAATGAATGAATGCACGTATATACATGTAATACATGCGTAGATGATGGATGACCCCATTGTTTTAATTTCATTTAAACTTTTCATTTGTTCTACTTCCGGCCCCGTTGAGAGGTCTTTGCATCCCGTCATTGTTGCTTGTTGCGTTGAATGAGCTCGTATTTCATATTAATCCATTCATTTCCTAACACTAGAGTATTTATCCAAATCTGCCCTCTTGTGAAAGTGAATGGTCGTGTTGCTTTGAAGTTTCCTATTGACAAAGGTGACCTTTTGCTCCATCTTTTTGACCATTCTGCTGCTATTGTTGTTTTTTTGGGATGCCCTATATGTACATTTTCGATATTGTTACGCTGGCTGCGTACATTAGCTGCCATTGGGAGCAACTGCCAGGCTTTTCATGACTAGACTTCCGCTATGGGAACTTTCTGACTCTATTGAATGTGACCTAGTTGCACCAGCTCAGCCAATCAGAGAGCAGGAGGGCCAAATCAGCTCTGGATCAAATCTAAAATGATGTCACTTCCACTAACAATGCTGGCATTGAATGGGGGTGGGCTGTCTCCTTCATCTGTACCTCCAGATAACATGGGAACAATTAAAATTTATTTTATTTTAAGACAGCAAGGGGGTTAATTGACTTAAGTATGTCATTCTATGGCAGTGTTTTTGTCACCATTTAGTTTTTTGATTTATTGTATAAAAGAACATAAAGACAGGTTTAATATTTTTTGGGTTAATCCTCCCATTTCACGGTTTTAATTTTCATATTTCCCATTTTTGGTTTCCCGGGGTAATGAACACACAGCAACAACTTTAGACCTGCGGAGTGTTGGTTGAATGTAACGCAGAGTGAGAGGTCCAGTTTCTCCTGATTTCTCGGGCATGCGTCTTCTCGTTGGAACACATTTGATTGGTGTGGAAGGGTTTAGGATTGTATCGGAATAGGAAAGGTTTTTTTTGTTTTATCCATATATGACTATGAAGTGAATAGTTTTCGGCTCCTGTAATGTGTGTGTGATATGGGCACAGCAGATATTTTGACAGTCACTAAACAACTGACTGTGCTGTGTCTTCCTTCCCTTCAGCCAGTGCAGTCATCTCTGTGCTGTTCCTCAAGGAGACTCTGCGTGCCTCTGATATCCTGGGTAAGCTCTCGGTTCTGCTCGGATGTGCTAGTAAAGGCGTTGTCGTTGCTAGGACCTGTGGCCCGGAGATTGTAGGTTCTAGTCTGGGTCATGTCACTACCAGCTGTGACCGTAATCCCGTAGCACAGGGAGGGAAGCAGCCGGCAGGGATTCTCCGACCTCTGTCTTGAAACGGCGAGCCCTGTGGCATCGCAGGCGCCTGCAGGTTAACAATGTTTATAAGTGGGTTATCTTAAGTAGAAAATTCAACTGTTTAATAAAAGTTAGCTTTGGCGGTACACAAGTTGAATAAACCTGACCTAATACTGTCTAATATCACGCTCTAGGCTTAGGGTTAGGGTTGGAGCATTTCTTTTTTATGTTGACCTGATGGAACCCTAGCTCTGTGTTATGTACTGAACCACCTGGAACAATCATCACTGTGTTCACAGGTGGAGGTCTGGCACTAACGGGGACATACGTTCTGGTGACCTTTGCCCCTCATTACCATCAACACATCACCGCAGAAGTGATCCGGAGATATGTCATCAGCTGGCAGTTCCTGACCTACCTCGTACGTACTTTTGTCTCGTGTGCCTGAATTGAATGATTCAAAAACGTTACGGCTGAAGCCGTGGCTAAACGGAGATCACGCAGGATGAGTCTGGTTGCCTTGCAAAGCTGTTCAGGTGCTTCAGATGAACTGTTCCGTCTGTAGTCGTAGGACAGAGCCTGTGCTGCTGTTTCAAAGGTTGCCTGGCCCTTCGACAGAGATCGCAAATGAAACTCCGACCAAGTACTACATTGAACCCCGGGTTCTGTTTTGTCAATGCGATCAGATCCACACCCTGTGAACAAGTAAAGGACTGGTAAATGGCCCGGTCTTTCCCTGTCTTGAAATCTTTCACACATTCCTTTGAGGGTGACACAAGTGAGAAATGGAAGATTGAAGTTTTTGAAGCAACACCTTGTCCACCCCAAAACAGACTCCCACCTGCGATCGAACTTTCTACCCTGTTCTTATCTACAGAATCGAAAGCAGACTCCCACCTGCGATCGAACTGTCTACCCCGTTCTTATCTACAGAATCGAAAGCAGACTCCCACCTGCGATCGAACTGTCTACCCCGTTCTTATCTACAGAATCGAA
>JAOVYW010000519.1:0-17417 GCA_025775045.1 Hiodon tergisus | reverse complement strand
GAGGATGTGTGTAAGAAGGACTGGGGTGTGTAAGAAGCATGGAGAGAGAGAGGATGTGTGTAAGAAGGACTGGGGTGTGTGTAAGAAGCATGGACAGAGAGAGAGGGTGTGTGTAAGAAGGACTGGGAGGTGCGTAAGAAGCATGGAGAGAGAAGAGGTGTGTAAACAGGCCTGGGAGAAAGGAGTAGTCTAAGACGGACTGGGAAAGAGGAGAATCATTATCATGTGTGCAGGTAGCGTTGAATACTTTCTCTAGCACTCCCAGCATTTAAAAAAATGCGGCACTTAGGGTTAGTCATTCAAAGTTAGAGATAAGCACTAAAGCATTTGACTTTCTCTACACATAGCCACAGGTACATCGACCACAGCCTGAAGATGAAATGCTAGGTCAATGCCGACAAAAAAGTGGTCGCCAGACGAGGGTCAGCAAGTTGGGTAACTAAATTTATGCTTCTAGGTCAAAATAAAGATTATATAGCAATTAGTCAAGAGCAAGTGCGTTTTATGTTCTCTACTCAACTCACCCCAGCCAATGAGAGTGAATCCCCATAGATATTTTCTGTCAGAGAAGAAGGTCATGAAGATGAGGCTGTGTAGGTACAGGCCCTCCACCAAGATCCAGTAGTAATTTGTGGCCAGAAAGTACAGAAATAGCGTCACAGCAACTTTACAGCCAATCTAAGGAAACAAAACAAGTCAATTGGCATAAAAATACATACAGTTTTAATTGGGCATACGTGTTTAATTTATGTCATCTTTAAGATAATGGACAAACAAAAAAGAATGGCTCAAAAAGATCAATATACTTGGACTTTATGTATCGCACCTAGAAATTAATATAGGTATTTTAGATAGCGTTTTGGCTGAGTCAACCTGAGATAACCTACAGCAACTAGATATGGTTCAGATCAAAAGATGAGTCGCATTAAAAAATCCTAACTAATTGATGCTCTTGGAGCTTATTAGGGTTCTCCACAGGGTCAGCCCATCCCATTGCTGCTGAGATCCAGCAGATGGTCTGTCGGGCCTGAGCGACACTTACAAACTGGGCCTTGTCAGCTGTGGGGGCCTCGGTGATGGACTTAAGGTCTTCTACGGTGACCCGCTCCATTTCCTCCAAGGCGGACCCCGAATACAGCACCACATCCTTCACAAAGATGCTGACAGCTCGTAGCATGAAGGAAACAAACAGGTGCATGTGAATGTAGTTCCTGGTACAATGTAGCCGTCTGGGGAGAAAGAAAAAAAACAACAACAATGGGATGACTGGTTTGAAGTGGGTGTGGCTTCAATGAAATGAAAATAAATGTAAAAAATACTATGGTTTTACTCAGGATCACCACTCAAAAGGCTGTAGTGACCACTTTGACCTGTCATTGCTAATGCTGATACAGGATTTAGATATTTATTCAAATTGAATATAAAAAAATTCTCTAAGATCAACACATTTACGTATATATTCTCTTCATGAACATAGTTTGTGATTGTGATTCGCAGTCACATTAAGATATCCTATCGACATTTATATAGTCCGTTCAGTTGGTTAAATTAACATGATTCATGCCATTGTCTTAATCCACAGAATCATACCAACTAGCTGCAAACATTATACAAAACATGCTATCTACACTCAACTTCTCCACCTTTTCTAGTCCCCCCAACCATTGTCTTTAAACCCACAAAGCTTTTGAGGTCCGAACTTTTTGGGCAAAATGCATAATGTTGTGTTTGAAGCAAACCTTAGCTTATTTCTCAATTAACACATTCATAGCATTATGCTATGAGGATGCTCTCTGCCTAGCACGGTTGTGGTAGCATTGTGCTATGAGGATGCGCTCTGCCAAGCATGGTTGTGGTAGCATTATGCTATGAGTATGCTTCTCACCAGAAGGGACTGGAAAGCTTGTCAGGACTGAAGGGAACATGAACAGAGCCATCTACACGCCATATCTGCAGTAGTCAAAACGCCAGTATGGGGCTGTAGTTATCTACACGCCAGTATGGGGCTGTAGTCAAAAGGCCTCGAGAGGAGTGAGGTTCCAGGACACAAACGCTCAGTGAGTTGAGGGAGAGGTTCAAATAAGATTTGCCGGTGGCCTCATGGGGTAGTGCTGAGACTGTGGTGGCCAACACCTCCTTCACATGCATGGCTCTGCCACAGGGGCAAAAATTAATTGCCCATTCTCCGCAGTATCTGATGATAATTTAGATAATTTAGTTTTTATTTCACCCAAATTCGCTTTCAGCTTGAACATTCCAGTTTAAAAAAAAAAAAATATATATAAATATGTGTATTCAGCGTATATATTTTTAATTCAACAAAACAGTTCATCTTACAAAGGGTTTGAATACATTTTCAAGTTACTTTATATCCTCAAACCACATTACCCACTGCTAGGGTTAGAATGTTTTCTGATGTCTCGATGATAAATTTGAAGATAGATTTTACACTCTCCATTCATTAAAAATGGCCCTGCCAACCAAATTTGGAACATGGGCCCTAGCTGCAATACTTACCTGTGTTTCAATCCATCAATACACATGTTTGTTTCTCCGATGGGGTTTCATGGGATATTTTTGGACAAAAAGATAAATATTTGCAGCACCGGTTCCACCCTTTTGAACACACAGTTGTCAAGTTGCCTGAGTTTGTTTAATGGTGAGGAAAATATTTCTAGACAAAATACAGAAATAAACTTAACTCTCATGAGCACAAATATTGTTGTACTTACGAAATGTATTTCATAGGAGAAAAAATAGAATGTAGGACTCTTCTCAAGACGACGCAGAGCCTTAAATCATACAGAACGGTCTAATATGAATGCTACTTCCAACCCCAAACTTCAGTGTACTTAGACCTTTAAAATCTATTTTTAGGATTGCCATTTAACACTCCCCCCCCCATGCCACCCACCCCAACACAAACACACACACACACATTGCAGAACAATACTTATCTTAATTAAACCCAGCTGAATTACATGCTGGCTGTAACACATTATTTAAAATGAAGGGGCTTGAAAAACACAAATATTGAGTTGCATGGCTCTATGTGATGTTGGAAAAAACTAAATTACAAGCATGTGTTTCCCAGATATTAAAGCGTGTCTTTGTCTTCCCGGGAGAGGCTGGTGTTTTGGCAAAATGGCTTATCACTCCTTTCACTAGTCAAACTCTCCTATTTTCACCTCAGAAAGGTTCAGGACTTCTCCCAGTCAGCCGTCTTTCCTCATTCGCTAATAGCTGTCCACTATTCAAATGAGCACGGCGAGCCGTTCTCCAGCTTGAGTATCAAAAGATACTCCATCTGTCTAGACACAGACACCCATAAGGACTGAGATCATGTTTCACTTTTAATTTCAAGAGTGGTGCACTCCAGTAAATTTACACTATACAAAACGTCTTCCAGGCCTCAGTCATAAAAAAAGTGAGACAAAGGAGTAAGGCCATCCTGATGGAAACAAACTGTAAGAGCCCCTTGACCTCACAACGAGAGAAGATTTTTTTTTTTTTAATTGCCCCCGTCCTAAGTGATTGTGCGGTTAAGGGTGAACAGACCGCATTTCAAGAATGTGAAATACGCTCAATCTAGGGGACATGGGTGCATTACAGAATTTTTTCTCTCTCTCTTTTTTTCCAGAATCCACTGTGGATGAAACTAGAAACACATGTGGGGGAAAAAGTATCTCAGTTTTAATATTGGGTGTGCCTGTTTTATTTGGACTATTAAGTGGTTATGAAATACATCTAACAGCTGTTTTGGCCCACTCGAAAAGAATAGGTTCCAGTGTTAAAGAAGCCTGCAAAGCAGTTTTAATGATTAAACATTATTAAGCATTTTTTTTTCAGGGATTTTTTTTTTTTGAGCCTGTGCTTCATTCTCTTATCTCTTTAGAATTATATCATACATCTATGGAGCCCCTGAAGTGGCCTGTGCAAAAAAATATATGAATGATGCCAATATAAGGCAATTTACAAGGTTTTGTATACATCTAGATAAAGAAGAATCACATTACAGTAACCATTAGCTGCCAAACTGGCTAAATGCATGCAAACAGACACCCACTGTGAAAGACCAAGAGAATATTTACAAGTCACTCGCCTTTTAAAATTTAATTTTAACCTCACTGGTTCAGCTTTAATCCACTTCCATTTTGAACACATTTAAGAGGCCATAAAATGTATTTTCCACAGAGGCTGGTGTTGCTGATAAAGAAATGGTTTTGATTTCTCAATGAACTGCAAATAAAAGCATATCATTTTAGGCTCTCATTCTAGTAATCGTGTTTTCTGTTGACAGGTGCTTAAAAGCATCATCTCCACAGGGTCATATCACGACTTCACTCCTCATTATACAAAGCCTACTGATTTTTATTTACTGGTTGTTTTAAAAAAATAATTAATTCTCCATGACATTTCTTCTTGCATTTCTTTAAAACATCGGGAACATGAAAATCTGGGTGTCAGAGGCAGAGACATTCTGAGTGTTCTGACTTTAACAGCCATACAGACCTTGGAATAAAAATTCCTAACGGCGGCTTTTATTCAGATCAAATCTCTTCTTGAGTACAAGTCCAAATTACATTCTTATTTACCCAATGATGAACCCATTATTGTTTTGTTGCCTTGTGGACTCTTTTGAGTGTGTCTGAGGACCATCCCACTGTCCTCTGATGCAGCACATTGACATTAAGAAAGTACTTTGCTGAAAGGGACACCAATCAACTTTGAGATTGCCTGCACTGTCTCTGTGAGTATATCAATCATTAAATACATAGGGACTCGCTGCCAACTTTTGCAACTTTTATGAATGTTTAAAATGGCATTAACTTGGAGGGGGCCATTGTGACAGATTGTGACATTTTGCCAGTTCAGAATTCACTTTAAATATGCGATCACTATAGACAGCTTTTCCAAAAATGTTGGCAATCTCTCCTCAGTAATTTTTGGGAGGACCCCGCTGAGACCCATTCAAAAACAATCGGCATGGGCAATTTAGACTGTGTCAGCCCAAATCAAACTCGATCACATACACGGATAATATATTTACTGTGCATAACTGTATAATTAAACTGTGCTACTTTTTATTGCAATTTATCCATCCAAGAACCAAATCTTATTTCCGAGCAAGTTTTGCTTGGAAACATGGGGGGACATCAGATGGTAACATTCGACCAAGTGCAGCTTATTTTCCTGACTGTTAAACACCTGGAAACAAGCATGACTTCTAGCAAAATTAGCCAAAGGTGATGAAAATATTCTCAACAAAACTAACCCTGGACTGTGTACGATCATTTTTGTCCTAATTATCCATTGAAGTGTTTTTGTTTTGTCTGTTTTACATGTATTTTGTATGGTGTAAGTTTCTGGAGTTGCATTTTATTTAGTTAATATAATCTTAAAATACTACAAATAATAATTACTATAATTACTACTAATAAATATTACCATGGCTTTCATTGTTTAATTTTCCGTAATTCTTATTTTGCAAGATGATAATCTCCAGGACCAGGCTGGGCTACCCCTTCTGCAGTTTGTTTGAGAGTGTGCTAACACTTCTACCTGTGTGGAAAATGTACGCTTAAAGTGACAAATACGCAAATTAATTTCCTTAGAGCAAGAGAGCCAGTTGCTACTGGCTAAACTTAAATCTATAGCTTCTTTTGCTGTCAGGGAATCTGAAAATGCACTGCTTGATGACTAAAGCACCAGCTATTATTCGATAAGTAGTACTTTACCAAGAGTTCAAGTTTATTTTTAACAAATTAAGAGAAATTTTAAAATATTTTTAACACTTTGTCGCACTGATTACGCATCATTGAGTATAGATAATTTCTCAGTAAATGTTTGTAAAAATTAAGCATATTGACAGAAAATGTCTTTATCAATCATTCCTTAATTATTAAAACAATTAGTCTTTACAAGTGGTGCCTGATGGAAACAAGATTGTGCCTGCTATTTGACTTGATCTCCTTTGGGGAGTATTGATCCTGAAGCCATAGGGAAATGAACGGTTCAACACCCAAACAGCCTCTCTGAGCACAATCTGTCACTGCCACGGATAAAGATCCCAGTTGTTTCTAGTAAATATTTAAAGGGATGCTGTACTAGTTTACACACTTGGGGTTATAATGTTTATTTATCCTAAAATATCAGAAAAAATATATTTGTTATTAAAATATAATGACAGCTGGTGATTTGGTGTAGGCAATTTTCAAGCAAATATAAAGTTACCTTGTCCACCAAAATGTTTGTGCCAATAAAACACATTAAAGCGACTGAGCGCGGACCATCTGCTTTTATATTAGCTCTACAATTGCCGACCCCAAATCGCAAGCCCCATACAGTAATGCAGTGAATGGCTTCTGTCCTCACTTGGTAAATATTTAAGCTTAAACTAAAAGGGTAACATTTCTACTGTAAATTGTTCAGATCCTACAATTGGTGAAATGATCTGTATTTTTTGCGTTGTTAAACCACTGCATCTCCAGTTAACATAGAAATGAGCCTATACTTTGAAACGGTCGCCTGCCCTTTATATAGTCATCAATATCAGTGCTTAGCAGGGCATTTAAAAATTTAGGGCCCTGAAAGGCAACATGGTGTTATGGGGTTTTAAAATAAATAAATACACTGAATAAGATAACAGAGAAAGCCAACTGGATTTTTACTCCTTCCAATTAAACAGCGTCCACCAGGATCAATGATGACCCTCCATTAACAATGCAGAAAAGCTTCCTTTTCACAGCCGTTTTCCAATATGTGTGCCCCCCTTTAATGGGTCATTGATTAAAAAAAAAAAGACAGAGGTATCCTTATGTGCACTATTACAACACATCAGAATGCTCCATTTGAAAAGCAACCTCTTTAAGGTCCTTTTCATCTTGAGAGTATTTGTCTTGACAAATTGGAGAGTGTCCCAATAATGAGTCTTACAATTACTCTTAAAATTCGCATAGATTCAAAATAGTTAATGAAGCACTGAAAACTGAAATTGAAAATAATTGCGTGTGGGACCTAGTAAAAAATAAAAGATAACGTTGGCCCCATAATACGAAAATAGATCTCTACTACATCATTAAAGAAAATCGATATGAATGACCCAATGAAAGTCCTTCCAGAGGTTGTGATAGAATTGTAAGGCCACCACCTAATTTATAATTTCAAAGCCAATGGACACTCACCGGAAATATCCTAAGATGACAACTGCGACCATGAGAGATCCCAGGGAGACGGAGTAACCCACAGTGTAAATCAAATATAGTCGGTCGAAGACTTCCTGCAGAGACAGAGAAAGACACCTTGAATGAGGATTCTCAGTTTTTAATGAGAACATACTTTCTTATTATGGATGCTTCTGAGAGCATATAGATTGCTTGCAGTGTCAGTCTTGAGGCAAAGTCTTAATTTCTTGGTGTTCAAACCTTGTTCAGAGATGGCAATATGTTATTCTGGAATGGAAGGGGTTATATGGTCTGGCGGGCAGGTAGCACAGACTAGGCCCAGACCAAACAACAGAAATTTTGTAGATCATAACTAAAACAGCTGTGACATGCTTCCACCTTAGTGGTAAGTATTTTAAGATATTATTAAATCATTTATTTCAAATGAGTAAATATTTAAATAGTCTTTAATATGTTTATTAGATAGCTCTCAGTCATTAACCGATATCTCTCAATCTCTTCCTGTGTATTTAGATATCTGAAAACAATTTAAATTGAAATTATATATATATATATATTCACAAAATTTGTACCAAATATATATATATATATATATATACCTAATATATTAAAATATTAAAATAAATTCCAACGTTTGGAAAAATAACTAAAAACAAACATGAGAGAGGATATAAATGTAGCAGTTCAAAAACATGTGTGACATGAGTTACTGGAGTCAAAGAAATGGGTTAATGCACATGGGTACACTGTTATTGTTATGGGAATTAGCAGAGAGAACGACTTAACATGATGACTGTAGCAGAGCGTTGCATAACTACTAAAGAAGTGCTTAAGCCAGATAATGCGTTAAGGGCCAAAACAAAACAGACACAACTTGACACATAAATGTATTTTAGTCCCTTAGTGGATCTAAATCCTGTGGTCTGGCTTTGCATTTGTGAGTGTCCCTGTCTCAGTATTGGTATCTGCTGCTATTTTCCCATTAAATATCTCATTTTATTAAAATTATTTATTCCCATATAACAATAATTAATGAATTTATTTTCTTTCTATCACTAAGAGAAAAAAAAAACTATACTACAGAGAATTTTAATTTAATTATCTGTCTAATGAAAGATTCATGGAAAGAATATAAACCGAGTGAAATCCCATCAATAGAAATTGAATAAAGGATTTTTTCCCCCTTTCCATTAGTGTGGTAATTTCAGCACCATTAAGGGACAGAACGCTGCATTAGACAGCTAAAACCACACTATTCCGCCTGGACTAATTGCCAAAACTTTAGCAGCCACACAAACCAGATAAAAACATAATGCAAGGGTCCCACGTATCTACAGACATATATATATATTTTTCATATTGACACACTTAATTACGAGATCAAAGCAAAAAAGCTAAATGGATGGATCTGTTTCCATTTAATATGTTGATTCATAACCATCTCTCCATAACTGATACACATCGAAAAGCGTCCATTCAGCATGGCCGTGGTGAGGGGGATATTATGGTCTCCAACTTAAGTGGCACTTTTAGGGTGGCGGACTCACTCCATTTGGCAACCGTCTTTATATAAAGATTAAAGGGGACTTTTTTAAAGAATGCAAAATAGAAATGTGGAAGAAACCATACTCTAAACATAGACCCACCACTATAATTTACTCCAAAGTATAAACTAGTGGAAAATATGCATACATAGAGCATTTTTTTTTTTTACATAAAACCCATAATTTGCAGACATTTAATGAAAGTACTTTGCACAATGATTGGTCACAGCCCTTCTGTGACAGCCTTCACACTAGCCATTATAGGAAAACCGTGTGAAAAGGACTCCAGGACTAAACACAACTAGACTTTTACATTTAGAGATGGCTAGCTGTGTTCTACATTCTGTAAACATGACTCATTTTAAAGGCAATGGGCAATCAATTTGTTTTTGAAAGAATGAGTTGGCCCATGAGATTGTAAATTTATATAGAGCATTGTAACAATGAATGACTTCCTTGCTAACTTGGACAGCTCTCTAGGTAACACATATGGGGAGATATGAATTTGTCTTTCAGTGCCTGGAGAAAGCCAGCTAATAATGTTAATGATAAATCACTCAGGATATTATTAGTGTTAATAATATTAATAATATTAATGTTATATGAAAACTAATCTTGATGCTATAAAATGTAATAAAATAAATTGTGAGAAATTTCCTCAGCAACTGCTACATATTAACTCTCTTTTAACTCTTTAACTTAAATGTACGTATTTCACAGCCACAAAGGTACCGCTCTGCCCAAGGTGCTTTATTAAAAATAAATAAATAAATAAAAATAAATAGCAGTAGAAATTATTGAATATAGTTTTTCAAGGTAAAATATCCGTAAAACTGTTTTCAAAATATAAAATATGTAAATTTGACAATAATCTGTAAATGCTGTTTCCAACCAGTGGCTTTTGTTCTTCTCTTCTGCACCTGAAAAAAAATACGCATACATATAAAGATACATTGTAGCTGGTTATGAATAGATTTTATTGGAAATATTTCCTGAAATAAACTTTTTTTAAATCACAATTCAATTGACAAAGAGACTGTAGCTAATTGACAAAGATACTGTTGCTAATTAGCAAACTCATAAGACCTCCAGACAAATATACAGTACTGTGCAAAAGTCTAAGGCACCCTAGCTTTTTTACACAAATGCCGTCTTTAAAGTAAATTTTTTGTCTTCTGCATTAGTGTGTCAGTAGAATTTTTTTTTTTTTTAGTTGTCCAAACGTTCATTTTCTGAAAGAAGAACAAGGGATTCTGCCACATATGGTATGGTCTCTACAGAGCCCTGATCTCAACATCATCGAGGCTGTCAGGGATTACCTGGACAGACAGTAGCAAGGGAGACAGCCAAAGTCTGTAAAAGTACTACCTGCAGATTGTTTAATAAAACTGCACAACAGTGTACCTACGAGAACTGATGCAGTTTTAAAGGCAAAGGGTGATCACAACAAATATTCCCTCCCATTAAAAAAAACATGGAATTCAACAAAGGTCAGGCTGAAACCAGCTCTCCTGAGCTGTCAAATCCGATGTGAAATTACTGCTCATACTTCGGTTCCCTGTGAGGCCATGTGGCCTGTCAGCACTCACATTTAATAGGTGTTACCGGGAAACAAAATCTACAAACGGCTAGCTGACAGGACATGAAAAAAAGCTTACCAGTTGTGATGAAATTGCGCAGGAAGGAAACGGATGTTCCCGAGTGAATCCCGAATCCAAGGCAGCAAAAAAAAACTTGGCTCGCAAGCACCTGATCGCCAGTTAAATTATGAAAATGCTTCCCGAAGGCAAAGCCGTGATGAACAGGCTGTTGTTCGTTATGTGTTAATGGCCCATTCATCAGATTGTTGCTATTATTTATTTAGTTTGCAAACACTTCAACAGAAACATTTATGAGCGATAAATAAAAGTAAATCAATTACCAGAACATTTAAGCTTGCAAAGACTCATTATGATGCATTCACTACAAGGAATGCACCTGACACTTAATATGCAAAGCATTACCTCCCAGCAGTACTGTACATTTAGATACAGCCCAATATTTTTCTCTAATAATTTGAGTTCTTCCAACAATACAGATCATGAGTATGATTTACAAATCTATACAATGTAAATACAAATATTCACAGAAGCTCATGGTACCTTTTCGTGGTTCTGGTTGTAATGGGTGAGGAATTTGGCACACTCGCTGTAATTGGCCCAGGTCTTGTTGTTACTGAGGGCTAGTTCCCAGGTGCCATTCAAGTCACACCGACGGTAAGCATGACCTATCAAAAGAAAATGAGTCTTATTTCCACAAATCTGTTTAAAAACAAACAACACTTTTTCTAGGCATTCTCTATTGGCTTTAAAAATTAAATTAAATATTATTTAATTATGATAAGATATGCTTTTTCTAGTGAAAAAGTTTAAATGGTAAATTTGAGAGCAATTCCACAACAAATTGAGAATCATGTGAGGTAAAATGGATGGTATTAGTGAATGCAGCAATAATACACAGGCTGCTCCAATAAAACTTTTCATTTCACCCAGTTTTCTGCTAATTGTCACAGTTCACCTCTTCTGTTACTCCGTCACATTTTTAAATCACCTAATTAATCAATTAACATTCCACTGACTCATGTGTACTGTTTCGTTAATTTTTTGTTTTCATTTACCCTGCACCTCTCAACTTGGTTTCTGTTCTCTTAATAACCCAGTCACAAAGGTTTTGTAGTTGGGATTCATTGTTCTTGTTTTCATGTACCATTAAAGATTATGTTTAGTTTGGACTTTGACTCCTTGCTGTGCCTTGAAAGCTGTGTCTGGCCAGGATTTGGACCGCGTGGGAGCTGCGCTTGGGTTCATCCCTGCTCTGTTGCCCCGCACCTCGGGACACTAATGCTACGTTTGACATCACATGATTGGACCATGCGATTTTGCTAATGATCTCTTGAAGACAGAACATGCCACTGCAGTTGCCAAAGCACTCAATAGGATTCGGCCCAAACAGCTTTGTACATTTCCCAGGGAACCCTCACTTGAGCGGCTGGCTGTTAAGTGGCGAGGTGCCATCATAAGTTCAGAGCAAAGCATTTATACTGCGGAAAATAAATGCTTACAAAGGAGGTTTGTGGAAACTGTTGAAAAAGTCGTGTACGTTCGAAAAATGCTTTCAATGACAGGCTGAGATTTTTATTATTTTTTTGCAGTGAGTCAATGAAATCGTAGGTACTTTTTCAATTTAAATTCCAGCAGATGAATTAAAGTACCGCAGAATTACAAACCTGTTTAAGTCACAGAAAAAAATGAAAGCAATTTACAATTTACAATTTATATATATATTTATCAGTATTGTGATAATTAATTGGTAATGTGCTTTGCACTCAAGAGCTAATTGCAACTTTATAATTTCTTTTTGCTAAATAAAGTTTAATTAGCTTTGGTCATTAATAATTACAACACAGTAATATGTCTGTTCAACAACTTCATGTAGTCAAGCTTCTTGTCTTAAACAATAAATAATCGTCATCAAAAACTAAATAATTCACTCCCAGTAGTTAACAATGGCTCCCAATAACCCACAAGCATGACTCCCTAATGTGCAAATAGTCACAACTCAATTGTTCAATTATCACCTAGTCCACCATCGCAATACAAAAGACATCTCCATTGAGAAAGAGGGGCACCACAAGCCCAGAGAGTAATATGGGTTTGTATGTACCGTAGAAGACCCTCTCAAAGAGCCAGACAATTGAATCCAATGAGTCGCGTGCAACTATTGTTGACCTAATTATAAACCGTGACCTGTCAAATAAAATAACTTACTCTGTTGCCAAATAATTATTTTGTGTTTAGATTTGCCATAAACATGGATAAAATACTTGGAAAAGACTTGATTAGAAACTGTGAGACGAGAGATAATGTGATGACAGACTGTGAGATGAGAGACTGTGATGAGAGACTGTGAGGCGAGAGTCACTGAGAAGACAGACTGCAAGACGAGAGACTCTTTGAGACAAGAGACTCTGAGACGAAAGCTCAGTGATGAGAGACTGTGATGAGAGACTGTGAGACGAGAGATAACGAGATGAGAGATTGTGAGACGAGAGACACTGAGAAGACAGACTGCAAGACGAGAGACTGTGAGACGAAAGACTCTGTGAGACAAGAAACTCTGAGAAGAGAGACTGTGATGCGAGACAATGATACAAGAGACCCTGAGACAAGAGTCTCTTGAGCGCTGCATCACCTTTGTGGTTGAAGTCGTAGATGTACTCTGGGCAGGAAGTGGACACCAGCTTCCCCGGGAGTCCCTCGGGCCAGCACACGATGCCGTCCCACTCCGGCAGGCAAAATCCATCTGAGGAGCAAGACAACAACTTAGAACACCACGGTGTGCAGGCTCTTTAGAAAGAATGTTGACAATAGCAGTTTATGTATGAATCGCTGAGCACAAGTTTTATTGGACAGCCTGTAATGGAATTACTGGTACATATTAGTAAGATATTCTGTGTTTCAATGGCTCTAAACTCTGTATCTCCAACTGAAGCATGGGATTCTGCAAAATTTACAAATTGCAGTGATCCTAAAATGTAATATATTCTGTACATAACACCAACATACCTGTATGTATATATATTTCTGCAATGAAGTCCACTACTGCCATTACACATTTGCTTTCATAATTTCACACCGATCAGGGTTAAAACGTTATCTGTTTTGTATTAAAAATTGTATTATATAGGTGGACTATTACTCAACAGTGCTAAATGTTTAGGACATGCATGCACAGCCACGTTGGAAATTACTATTATTAATACACTAAATGTAAAAGTTATATTATAATACCTGTAGTTTCAATGTTTGTAATGTTACTCTGTTACCTATGTCTCTCCTTCCTGAGATAAACCCCTAAGCTGATGAACAGCCTGGTTCATTGACTGGTCTCCTTGGATGGCATGCATTACATACATTCTTCATAAAATCACATTAGCCACTTTCACAATAAACATAAATTAAAGACATTATTATTATTATTATTATTATTATTACTATTATTATTATTATTATTTAATCTCAATGTACATTTTTAAAATGACGTCACCAATTTTCATCACTGGTAATTTATGTAAAATTGATCATTCAGAGGTTGTTTTAGATATTCTGAAAAGGATTCAGCTGAACAGCATTTGCTTGGCTGTTCCCAAAAACCGAAACAAACCAAAGAAATACATATATAAATTAATTTAAATAGTTTAAATAGTTTTGTTTGGGATAACTATCATATGCTACAAATTCAGCAATGCATAATTGCATAATGACCACAAAATCAGGATTGGCTAACGATTTTAAAAATTTTTTATAGAGGACCCAGCGGTATGCAGAAATGTCTATTCAATGTCAAAGCACATTGCTAGTGGTTTGGATAAAAGCCTAAAAGTATGCATAATTATATAATTTTTTTCATCAAAATGCATCCTCCATTCAGTGATTAACCAAGATTCAATAACATAAATATTTAATCTCAACTACAAATATTTATATGTGTCAATTCCGGGATATAAAAATGATATTTGGCATATCAAAATGTCCCTGGCTACCAATCAATCTGCTTACAGTAATGTTCTGAGGCAGGGATTATCTCCGTATCCTTTAGTATTTAGAGACAAATCAATATGTGCCCACAACCTCAAACATTAAAATGCATGCTGCCATTGTTACCAGCTACTTCAGTTGTGGTATCCAGCAGGTATGATGAGCGTAAAAGTGAACAATTAACATTCATTCATTGTGTCTTAAAAATGGCCCTTCATGTAATACCTGTTGAGAAATGTCCTCATTCCCCAGAAAGCCCATTCATCCACAGATTCTGTTTCATTATCCCCAGTAAAACACTCAGAGTATGGTTCAGATAGAGATCTTTCAATTACCCTGAACCACCAGTTACAATGTGTAATTTTAATTTTGGATGGTGTGGCACACAGCTGGCAGCCACACCCTCAAGCCGTGATGGACAGCAGTCTCGAGAGGGAGGACAACGTCCTCTAATGAAAGCTCGTTGCACACCTGGGTGTGGTTTCATTAATGATAATCACACTCAGGTGCCAACAATAAAAGACTCTTTATAAGGCTGGCTCAAAAGGATAGAAAAGGAAGAAGCTACCCCTGGCCATCAAGCTACCCTTTATTTTCAATTCTGTCGTCGAAGCAGCTGGCTGGAGAGGTTCCTTAGTGATCACTGGAAGAAAGACATATCTCTTTTGACAGAAAAGTCAGCCACAGGTTCCCAGGAAGCCGACCGGAGACACTGGTTAGCGATGAGCCAAGAAACGCCCTGACGATTCCACCCCACCCCAGCCCAGCCCATGCACATTAAGGATCATTTCATACAAAACGCCCTGCCGATTCCAACCCACCCACCCCAGCCCATGCACATTAAGGATCATTTCATACAAAACGCTCAGCCAGTTATGTGCTGCTGCTCTCTCCCGGACTACAGTCGGCAAATTACACGTCCTTGGAACTTGCCAAATCCAGATCATTGTGCTCAGATCATTGAGTTCAGGCTTTTAGTGACAGAGACACTCGGGAGGCCTCTACACTTTTGAAGCAACTTCAATGGTGATAGTAACTAATGCAAACTGTGTAGAAAACCCTTATGGTGGGAGAGAAAATCCCCTTTTCTCAAGATATTCTGGCTTCAACTGAGGGTCTCTGTATTTTTGGCTTTGCTTCTATTTTCCATCATTGAAAACAGCTCCCTCCACTCTAACCGCTAATAAGTAGGCTGGCATGAAACTAAACTGTACTTTCTCCAATTCAGATATATATTTTTTTCCCATTTGTGCAATCGAAGTTTCAAGGAAGAATTATAGATGGTGAGGTTGATGATGAAATGCTTATTAGGTGCCTTGGGGATGAATGCCTGTCACTTCTGACACTTAATTACAAAGCTGATGGCTTGCTACAAGCTTCCAACGCCACTATAGAGCAATTGACATGTTTGAAATCTCAGTGACCACAGCTTTTTAAGAGTCGCAGGATTAAAAGTATCTCACATTTCGCCCATACGTTGCCATACCCTCAGACCACCTACACATCAAGTCTCAAATTAAACGCTAAATAAAAATACAATTTTTCCATGACCACGATTTGAATGTAAAAGGGATGGTGGTTATTGATGTCATTTGGGTTTCCATTCATGTTTTCCTTCATTCTTCGCTCGTTTGATCCGGCTGTGCAGATGTTGCAACGCGTATCACACAGGGGTTTTGATGTGCGCAGAGCTTCTTTGGGATGACTGCCGGTGTTATTTTACGCTGAGACTGCAGGTCTCCGTGCAGAGCTATTTTCACACACTGCAAGGTCTGGGGCCTGCTGCCCACATCCCTCCACTGTCCTCTCCCAGGCAAACCTCAGTGTCTCTCTTTAAACGGAACACGGGCATCAAGGGAGCCATTGAGACTCCTTGTTTGCACAAGGCACAAAACGTGGAGTAATAACAAATAAATGGGGCTCCCTGGTAGAGCCTCTGCAAAGCATGCAAGACTCTGGCCAGCCAAGGGTGACCAAAATAACTAGAATAGCTGAAGCAAGCCCAGATCGGTTTTCTAATTTCACACCGCACACTGCGCACAATTCAAGGGATTCGTCATTGCTTGACTCTCCTAATAATAGTCTGGTAAACCGCTGGTTTACTATGGCACCAAACACCAAGGGTGGGCCCGCAAACCACAGGGGCAAGATACAGCCTGCTGGACAGGGTCAAGGCCATTGCAAATCTGCATCCCGTTGCAGTTTGTCAAACTTGTCCCCACGGATAAGTTCAGGGATTTCCTCATGGGGAATTTATTTCGTGAAGATGGCCTCAGCACTAATGTTGAGAAAACGGAGCCCAAACGGACACTAAAATTGCTCTGAAACTATGTAATTGTCAAGAATCAAAACCAGAACTTTGCAATGCAGCAAATATAACTGCAGAATCCTTTAAAAACACACTGAGGGTGAAATATTGAATCCAAAGGAGAAAAATATGATTCTAAAGGGCACCCTCCTCACTGGAGGCAGACTTTACTTGTCAAATTTGAGACAAGGGAGAGGGGAGGGGTTGGGCCTAGATTTTAGTACTATGACATAGCCCATGCAAGCATTCACTCATGTAAAAATCTCTATTAACCTCAGTTTTTACTTACAGGGTCTGCAAAATATTTGGAAACCACAGGAAATCAAATTTTGTTAAACAGTGATTTTTCCAGACCACAGTCATTTCTCTTTGTAAAAGGGCATACATAGTGTATAGTGCTCAAAATGTGGAATACTTGGACAGCTTAGTACCAGCGGGACTCAGTTACATAAATCCTCTCGCGATGGACAACGCAATAAAGCGCAATTATTTTTTTTTTTAAAGCTGTAAAAAAGCTTAAAGGCTGGCTCTCATCACCTTTGAAATGACTAGCAACCTCTTTACGTACACTTAGAGGTTTTTCACGGAACAGCTTCTTCAAATGTTCTGCTGCAGCTTGGCTCGACCTTAAGCTGACAACGACCATGTCTGTATCCTAAGCCTCATGTTGGATACTATCACTTCACTGGTCTCATCTAAAGGTTAGGCTTAAAACCCACCAAGATGGACAATAAGCTTTGCCATCACGCTTACAATAGTGCCACAGAAACCTCAGACTAGATGTGATTTTAGTTTAGTTGTGATT
>JAOVYW010000517.1:2997-17418 GCA_025775045.1 Hiodon tergisus | reverse complement strand
CACACACACACACACACACACACACACACACACACACACACACACACACACACACACACACACACACACACACTACCTCACTGCCAAAGGGTTATCGTGCTGTGTTTGCTCTTTTCCATGAAGATGAACAGGAGGCTGTTGTCACAATAGCTGCTAAAAACACACAGACAGCTGTTTCTGAGGACAGCCAGTTGTCACCGTCAGCCAATGACTAAGCACCGTCATGCCAATGCTGGGGTTACATAACAGCCTATCAACACATCATATTTACACATTTATGGATGTATTCACTGTAACAAGGCTGCCCCTGTAACAAGTAGCCCAGATGCTCTTTAGCAAATTAACAAAGCGCACAATTATCCTGTTACTAAAAGCACCATTCAGAGTGACACGGCAGTCAGTCACACACACCTGAGTGTTCCCTCACCAACACGCAAGTGGATCTGGGAGAACCCGAAAAGGACGAGGACGGCGTTTCTTGAAAATGTTCTTTCCGTCTTTCATTCTTGGAGAGGTCCACAGAGAGGCTTAGATCGTCCTTGTAAAACGAAAGGTCAAAACGCCAAGTGTTTTGTTGATAAAATTCTGAACAGACTTTGTGTGCTTGGAACTTTAGTGAGCCGTTTGTGAATATCCTAGGCCCTTTATTTAGTTTACCTGGGTATCCTGTCTGCTGCAACAGGGGCTGAAAACTAAAAGACTGCCTGATGAAGGTAGAGTTTGGTATTTATTACCACTGTGGGGCGTGCCGTTTCATTAAAGGGCTTCCTTTTTCATTTTAATCACCCTTTTATTTTTATCCTTCCTGAAAAACAGCGGCCATTGTTTCTGCTTAGTGACGCCTGAGATGTCAAACTTCTTGCAACGTTTGTGAGCAGCCACAAAGTATGGAACAATGCGCTCCATTTGTATTTTAGTGCAATTTGTATTGCGCAAAAAAACACGTTTTGTTCATTGCACTGGTTGACACATATTCGATATAGTTAAACAGCGGAATAATAGTGACTAATTGTTTCAGATTGAGTGATGCAGCTAAGGATTATTTCGAATCCTTCTTGCTAAAAAGGAAAGATTTCGTAGAGCATTATTTATTCATTGTGCTGCTGCCGCCTCGCATTTATCGTCAAAAGAGAGACGAGAATAGATAATAGACCACAGACAAAGCCATTAATAGGAATGTTCCAGAAAGCCCTTAACGTTCATTCATAACAGATTATACAGTATGATCACAAATAACAAGTCTCTTTTAAAACTGTCATTGAAATGCTTTTGGAGCGACACAAAGATCAGTCTCTTAAAAACGTACTGATTAAATGCAAAGTAAAAAAAACGTGATACAAACATTTGGCCATTAGTCATATGTCATAATTTATGAAAAGTCTTCTTGTCATCTCATCTACCCTGCGACAGCTGTAATTGTAACTGTAGAAGTAGAAATGTCTAGGATCAACCCTACCGAACACCTTTGGGATGAATTGGACCGCTGACTGCGAGCCGGGCTTAATCGCCCCAACATCAGTGCCCATCCTCACTTTCGCCCTTGTGACCCAATCAGTGATGGTTCTGTTTGTTTCACTTCACAGCAGCCCGTGGCCCAATCCGTGATGGTTCTGTTCGTTTCACAGCCTGCAGCACATGCAGGCTGACTGTACAATGTAGAACACAATTCCCTCCACTGGCTGTACTGAATACAGGGCCCTGGCGGCATGTAGAAACGTCCGCAAGAGTCAACCACCAGCCTTGCAAATTACAAGACCCTTGCACAGCAGGAGTCAGTCGATTACATAAAGTCACTTGTCCTACAATGGCAAGTTAAGGTGCAACCCTCCCTAGTCTAGCACTGACGGATCTTCTCTAAGATAATGTGAAACAGGAATGTCTAGAGTTGTCAGATTGTTGCATTTATTTAAGTTAACGTTCCATTTAGAACTTAATGCCTGTTTCTTCTGAACACTTAGGTTCTTTGGCGCTAAAGCGAAACTCTGACAGCTGTAATAAACATGCAGAATGCACCTCGGGGCAGTGTGGGTAAGCAGATGGGTAACAGCAGGCAGAATCATTTATTTTGTTAGTGCAAATAAGCCCTCTCTCTCTCCCCTGCGCAACTTTCTGATAAAACCCAGTTAAAGTGCAGAATGACTCAATCTCACTTCATCCCCCACTGCCTCTGAACAACACCGTGACACAGAGTAACAATGCAGACCGAAGTCATCTCCAAATCCATGACTATTCCTGGGAGATGGCGCTCTCCCACTCCCGGCCCATCTCGAACCCCGACTTCAGCTCCTGAGCCCGGGCCACAGCGTGTCCTTCCTATTGAAGAGATGGCTCCATCAGTCACGAGCTCCTTAACCACCGGCCATGTAGGCTCCGTGTGGAACCTGTAGTCAGCACCTCAGATCGTCAGTGAAAGGTGGAGAGCGGGCTAAGGCTACTGTGGAGTGTGATCCAGGTACGCGTGTGAAAACAGCAGTGAGTCCTGTTCACACAAACTGCAGATTAGTGCGAGAGTAATCTCAGGCATATCCCACTGCAGTGAAAACAGTGAACAGAGAGCATCACGTTCCATCCCATTTTTAACAGGCAGGCAGCAGGCAAAACTGCGATTATACCAGTCTTGATTGAAGCAGTTTGGGGCAAGAGCTCCCCCCCCGCCAAACAAGACTATTTTTTGAGAAGATCCTGGTCTGAAGAGGGTGTCTTTATGAAATTATTATTATGATAAACATTTTCTTCATCACATGTGCCTTAAATGAGGCACCAGCCAAATGTAACTCTGGACCAGGAAGTAACAGAACATGGGAAGGCAGACCGCTGGTATACAGACTTTTTGGCTCATTTTAACAAAATAAGCGCAGGTATAATTTTTTATCACGATCAGCTTTTAGAGCACTGAAACAATGGCAACTAAAAACACAGACCCACAGGTTCACACGTGTGTTTAAAGGCCATTACTACACTGTGCTTGTGTCCTGGGCGAGATCTCTTCCTGCTTATGGACATCAGTGCTGGACAGGCAGAGCGTTTTGTGAAACGCATGTCACGAATGTACAGAAAAGGTTGTCCGGTTTCTGATTTACCTTAACACAGAAAACGCTTTTCCTCATTTCCTCTCATTTCTTTTTTTTTTTTAATGTGCTATATTTGCTTATAAAATGTAAATGTAAATGTGTAGGGTGGGGTCAGGGACTACAGTTTCTGCAGGACTACCAGACTACCACTTCAGACAAACAGATCTTATCCAAAGATTAAAAGGAAATTCTGGGGAGAAAAACCAAGAAATTCAGTAACGTATGGGTTATTCCCATAATAGAATTAGGACTATTTTATGCAATTGTATTAATACAGGAATCTTATTTGGCATGAAAAACGTTCCTGTTCACATTCAGCTGGATGTCATTTTCCTGCCGTTTTCACTCTTTTAACGAAGCACAGGATTACAGGCATTCGTCAGTTGAGGATGAGGTAATGGGTAGGGTGAGGGATTTGCATTGAAAAAGATGTGTAGCCACACGACATGATTAACCTCTCTGAATAAAGACATTCATAGGAGCGTGAGCGCTAAAAACGCTTTAGTAAACATGTTACATCGTGTGTATATTCATACGTGAAATGCGTGTCGTTTCTGACGACTTGTAACAAGCACATCCACAGAGCTACAGATTTAATCCATTATTTCATCAGACCAAAAAACTAAAACGGAGACGCCTCATTGCACAAGTTGTAAAATTGTTCAACTGAAAACGCAAGTGAAACTTTAATGTTTGCCAGAATGTCACGCGCAATGGAGCAGAGCAGAATTCCAATAGTAAAAACGTAAGCCACATCCAGCCATCAGAGCGTTAAAACACACACGCTTCACCGGTCTGCCTGCAGACCACAAGCCCCAGTGCCCTCACCCCAAACCCCCTTTTCCCCTCTGCTCTGTGGCTTGGCTTAACTTTCAACATCGCTTTGGAAATTCATCCTAGTTCACTCCATTTAACCTCAGACCTCAGGGAAGACGGCGCGAGGAGTTTCTGCCGGGTTCTGCGTGTGCGCTGGCAGGGAGCCGGGGATGAAAAGGGCTGTCAAGCTGACTGACAGACAAAATCAAAAGACTCACAGCCATCGCTCGGCAGTGCTGCGTTTCCCTGGACGGAGATGGGCGTCTGTTGTGGCGCTGTGGAGCCCTGTGCCTTTAAGCTATGAAAGATCCTGTCTCTATCTGGCAACCTTGACCTCAACCGATGATGACTCTTGAGAAGAATCAGGTGTGTGGGGTGTACACCTGCAAAGATGGAATAACCAGGCCTGCCTCAAAACCCGTCTCTGATTGTTGTTCAAAGACCTACGGTCGTCGTCGTTACCTGCGGGAATTCGGTTGTGGAACTGTGAGATTATGGACTCTTAGATTTTAGCTTAAATCCTATTCAGAGCTGGCTAGTTTCTGCTTTGACCATGAATTGAGTGAATCTTATTTTGATAATTATATTTTGTACTGATATTTACATTAAGGCTTTCACTAGCTTCTGTGTACACCTGTTTTCACATTCAAATAGGTTTTATTTTTTTATTTTTTACTTTTCATTCACTAACAAACAAGTACCAACCTGTACAGACTGTTTTGTCAGAGTCTGAGAGGGATGCGTTTTTTTCTTCAAAATAAAACCATTATTTCGTTCCTTCGTTTCACAAAACAGAATCGCCGCGGTAATTGCCACAGACTGCTAGCTTCCTGCTGATAGAGAAATAGCTTTTGCTCTTTGTGAGAACGTAAAATTTAATATCAATAATATAATTTACCACACCCTACCCACTCATTCTCTTATGGTCCCAGTTATCAGTTTTCAGAATGCTTCAACACAAGGAAACACATTTCATGTTAATCAATGAATGGAAAGTTGAGCGTGAGAAATTTAAGAATGTTAATGAGGGAAGAATATTTTCTCACACATCAAAAGTGCATTACCTTTTCACAGGTATAGCTAGTTAAGGCTCCCACAATTCCCACCCCAGCTCAGAGTATGTGAGACCCGAACACACGTCCTCGGTTAGGACCAAGTGTCACCACATTACGCCCAAACCCTGACTTTGTGGGGCTTCCAACGCATTAACACACTGCAAGCAATTCAGAACACAAAACGAGGCTCAACGTGATTGGACGACAGGCCTCCAGAACTCAGCCAATGATAATCTGAGTGGGCAGCGCCCAGCCAATGGTGTGCTTCGGCTCAAACCGGCACATATCATCATGATGGTTCAGTCTGTCCTCTGGGAAGTCCCGCGCAACAAACGTGTCTAGAGAACCTGCTTTGATCTGGATTCCTGTTATCATGACGACCAGTGAAGAACAGAAAATACATGAAGAGAATATCTAGGCTCCGCTTCCACAGACATACGGCAGTGGTTATCACATGGTTTTTAAAAGCACTGCACCGTCTTCCTCTCTGCCTTCAGCTCGTCTGCGTGGTTGTGAAGGAACAACGGACCTGGGTGGCCTGCCTAAATCAACACGCCGAACTGATTGCTTGCAATCCTCCTAAATAAAGTATATCCTCATAAACTGAAGGCAATAATATTGCTTCCTGTTGGCAGCGCTAAAGGTATGTCTAATATATACAGCATTCAGCCCAGAGGCTGCCCAAAAGCCAGGGAAATCACACGTTTCGTTTCTCTGAAGTCCTCAGAGGCAGTGAAAAGCACCTGGAAATCGGACCGGGGGAATAACGTCAAACAGGAATGTTAATAAATAGAGAGAGAGAAAGAAAGCCAATTGAAATGTGGAAACCCAAAGAAAAGCTTGTTTGGCGAGGGTGGTGGGCGCGGAGGGGGCACTCATTCAATACCAGTCAGGCCCCACATCTACACGGCTTTTAGGAGTACATATACGTCCCCTCCCCTTTCCCCCCTCAATCTGATCAGAATTCACCACGTGCGTCTGAGGGAGCGTTCACCCAGCTTTGATGAATGCATCTCCCCTGTGCTTTGAAGGAAGCCTCTTGGATTTTACATCTCCCTGTAACCTAGATGGGAGGAAGGAACTGGGAATTTCTGCAGCGTGCGACACGGTGTCAACAGCAACGCTGTCTACGGAGACGCGGTCTGCAGCACAGCTGAACGGAAGGCCTGGTGTGACTGAATCTGAATGCTGACCCCGGGCCTCCGATGCACGCTAGTCCTTTACACGTGTACTGGTTCTGCGGTTTCATCTCGCTAGTCCTGTTCACAAGTACTGGTTCTGCCGTTATCCAGTGCAATCCTATTGATAAAACTGAGCAATTGCTTTAAATAATGTGGAGACAATTAAAAAAAGAGACCACTAGATGTTGATACAATTTGCCCGTTTCTCCAGAGTGGGGTCTCCAGAGTGGGGTCTGTAGAGTCTCTTGTGCTCGTTCCCACGCTGTGGTTTAGCAACTCGGCACCACTATGACAGTGGTGAGTTTTACTTAGCCTTGTGTCTGTTTTATGTGTCCGCAGTTTAAGCAAGATCATTAGGAAGGCTCTCACTACCCTTATGGATTTTATTATTTATTATATATACTGTATACTGAATGGGTGAAATCCAAATTACTTCTGGGGGGGTAAAAAAAAAAAAACGAAAGTATGTGAGAGACCTGAAATTTTTTGGTTCAAAAAAACGTCTTCTGTACCACATTGCATTGTATTTTCGATTTTTAAAGTTGTCTGAAATTTTAGGGCAAGATCTAATGATAAATGAGTATGTAAAACATTTGTGGCAAATTTCCACATAAATAGCAGGAGAATGAGCAGTACACTGGATTTCGACATTTGAATATTTGCACATTCAGCAGATTTCCATGTTAAGGTGTCGGACGGTTTCCTTCTCAAATCCCTCCACTACTGTTGTACACTTCAGCAAGAATCTTAACCTGAATTGCTTTTGTAAATACAAAGCTGTGTCTTTCTTCTTCTTCTTCTTCTTATTATTATTATTATTCAAAAACCCATTTGCACAGTCGCCCGGCTGAAACCCATATGAAAATGTATTGTTTTTAAGGGGGGGAAATAGTGTTTCAAAAGTTCCCATCTCATGGGTACAACAGCGATGCACCAATCCAAACCCCTATTACAATTTGAGTACCTTAACTAGTGAAAATGCACGGTGCCCTATTTGTGTACAGACACTCGTGTTGGCATGCACACACCCACAGAAGTTGGTCCACATGTTTGTACATGGATAGTTTAATTGAATTTCTGTAACTAAGACCAGGCTGTCTAGGGGATTTTCTGAGTGCTTTGGTGCCGCGGCTCAAATGGGTTATATATGAGTTACCTAAATTAACATTTCTGCTAAACGTAAAAGCGTATTAAACGTGCTCCAATAAATCTACATCCGGACATGGAATACTGTAAAGACAAGTTGCTATGACAAGGACACATTACAATCCTACTGTGATGTAACAGCGATTAATTTAAATATTGCTCGGATCTCACAAAGGTCATTTACCCGGTTATCCACGCTCACAACCAGCTATTCCCTGTTCTGAGCGTGAATTAACATAGCAGGATCAAAGGGTCAAATCCCAACCACTCTATCAATTACACGTTTTGACAAAGGACATAAATTGTGTTTTCTGGGAAAATAAATGATGTTCATCAGATGTTTTCAGTACTTGCTTCAGGGACCGTGTGCGTAAAGGGTTAACTTTTCAAAACATTCAACACCATTTTGATCTTCAAGTAAATAAACATTAAGCATAAAACTTGAAGCGCAAGTTCACTATTGTAATACAAGCAGAAGACCCATTCACGGGATCATGGCTGAAAGATCACACGTCTGCAATATGCATTCAGTTGTTTCCAGCAATATATATACCGATCAAACATCTGTTAGTCAGTGCCACTGAGCCGGACAGCGCCAGGAGCGCTCAGTTTGATTTCAGCACCTAGGACAGCGCACGACGATTCACGCGCAAGTTAAGTGGGAGGAACCCAAGCCCCTCGAACGATTTACCCACGGACGAATAATTCATTTGTGTAGGAAATAATAAAATTATTACAGACACTTCCAACTTTAATTAAAGCTGGATCAAATACAAATTACTAATCCAAGATTCATGGCAATTTAATTAAAATTATAACGTATTATATTATTATAACCTCAAACCCCCCACCCACACACCAAATAAGCGAAATTACTGTATATAGTGTACATATATGCATTGTACATACATTAGATCTCTTAAAACAAACCAGGTGTACCTCTGTAGTAATAGTTTTGTCATATATGTTAACTGGGCTGAGAAGAAATATTAAATGAGGGGGCACATTCTCTCAGAGTATATGACCTAATCAGCCAGTGCTTGGAACCCCGTCATTGGTCTGGTGTAAAAACCGGATAAGACCGGATGAACAAAACGAATGTATTGGATTCGGCATCAGCACCTACCCGAGTGTGGTCATTGTCACAATTGTGTACCAAAAAGCCGCAGGGATACTGGTGAACTTGCTGGCCGAAGAGCTTTTCTCCGCGTAAAACATCACCGTGGCGAAAATTATGATAGCCATGGTCAGCGAGAATAGCAGGAATCCTAACTCGGAGGCGCAGCTCTTCAAAGTGTAACCCAGGATACGCAAGCCTGCAGAATGGCGGGAGAATTTGAAAATCCGAAACACGCGAAAGACCCTCAGGGTGACAAACGCCCCGCTCACGTCTTCGTTGTCAGCCATGAGTAACCCTATGTAATACGGCATGATTGCGACCACATCGATGATGCTCATCACACTCTTAATAAACTTGTATCTGCTCGGAGCTGCAATGAGACGTAACAGGTATTCGATTGTGAAAATCATAACGCAGGCTGTATCCAAACAAAAGAAAGCCAACGCATAGCGCTCTCCACACGATATATCCTTGACTCGATTCGGGAAGTTACGGCATGGCACTGTCTCCACGACGTTGGCCATGACGGAGACGGCGATGAAAAACCCTGTAACGTAATAAAAAACCAAAGCCATTGTGCTGGTGTGGGGGTTTTCAAAGGCCCGCCACATTGACTCTCGAAAGGTCATATCCGGCGGTACCATCTCATTGTTGTTTTCGTCGTCCTGGTCATCTTGGATTCTTTCGGCATTCTCCCGCCTGCGGTCTTTGTATTCTTCATAACAACAGTCCCCGATAATTTCTGGTATTATCCCAAAGAACGCCAGTTCTTCGTCGTATGCAGCGATGCACTCGTGACGGGGGTAGTGCAGTTTGCCGGTGCGATAAAAATTCAGAATGTGCCTGAAGATGTCGGGGTCTCGGTCGAAAAAGTACTCTTTAGTTTCTTCGTGGAAAAAGAAGTCTCGTTCTGTGCTCCCAAGTAGTGTGTCAGGATACCGTTCCAAAGTATTCCTCCATGTTTGAAACTTGGTTCCACTGACGTTCAGGATAACGAGACGGTCCTGCGTTTTTCTCTTTTCCCTTGGAGGTGTCGGCATAGGGCCACTCGCCACCGGCATCCACCCTATGGCTGCTGCTCGGGCGAAGGGAAGCCAAGCCGCCACTCCCGCGGCCATGCTGACCTAATCTGCAGCCACTTGGCCCCACTGAAACACAGTTGATTCCCCCTTAGGCAATCACAGAACCACAGTACGGCGGTGAAGTGACATCTAGAAACACATCGATTACCACCGCTATCAAACTCGGCAGTAGCTCTATGTAGTAAATGTTTTACGTTTGATGTCAAAAATGTTAATGACAAGTTCACTTTTCTAGTGTCTTTATATGTTGATGTCTGTAGTAACCTGACCAAGTAATAATACAGATGCACATCAGTACAACTCTTATTCTATTGCCTTAATGATTGGAAACTCCTCCTATTATAAAAACGCTGAAACGCCTCGAACGTCTGTCTGTCTCTGTGTGTGTGTGTGTGTGTGAGAGTGATATACGCCATTGTACCAAAATATATCACTCACCTCAAAGCAAGAATAACCCGTCTTCCTGGCAGTTATACACCGCACAGCAATCGAAGCTTAAGACAGATTTTGCGAAAGGTACAAACCAGCAACAAGTTCAAAGGGAAAGCAACCAGCCTTTGTGAGAAGTGAAAAAAACCCTCCTCGACGGTCATCAAAAAGAGATTTTGTTTTCTCTATTCTTATTCACCGGGAAGCGACCGATCGTGGTTTCCTGTAAATGTCGGTTACCCTTTGCGTTTGGTGTTCAAAAAAGGCGCAACTGAGCTTCCTTTATTCTACAAAGAGACCTCCCTGGCATGCGCCGATTGCGTGCGGAGATCAAGTGAAATAAAATGTGCAGCCTCTCAGTAATAGGCAACGCCTGCTTCTTTGCAACCGGTGTCGGTACCAGGAAAGAATTACAGGATTAAACAATTATTCGTGAATTCCAGGAATCGGGAGGGGGAAAAAAAACCCCAAAAAACTATACAAGTTGAGCCTCTAGCTCTGTCCTCGGGCACTGCTGTGAAAAGGTTCTGCTTTTGTGAAGACCAAGTTGCTCTTCTGTTCGGAGTCGCGTCAAGTGCTGCAAGCTTTGGCGAACTCTCACGGACGTAATTTAGTGCAATTGTGTATTTATTTATATACAATGTGATGTAAACACCGGTGTGAAGTAAATATTTTGACAAACGCTACATAATGAATTAATCAAAAGAAGAGATACAGCTCTTATCACATTTTCATGATTTAAGTATGCAAAATGTGTCCCTTTTTATTTCTGCATAAACAATTAAAATGGTTTAAATAATTTGTTGAATTAATCTTAGTGTAAGTAAAAAAAATCCTGGTTTGGTTTTATACATCCCTGACGTTTCAACTGAAGAACATACCGCTCAATAATCAATTTTTGATTGAAAGACTTGCTTTGCTGTGTGCAGTCCATTATTTGTTTATATTTCCACTCGTAACACCACTAGATGGAGACAATCTTTAATTATTTAGGAACAGATTACGCCTAAGATATGCTTTTATGAATACTGAAATATAAATAAAAAATGCTTAGCCCACGTGGCTGCGCGGGGCAGTCGTGCGTTTATAGCGTGAACATAGTTTTGGTTTATAATGGTCATGAGAATCCCATCGATAGAGCTTTCTCATGTTCCCAGACATGACATCGCCATCTAAACCGACTAAATGTCCGTACAAAAAGTTCCCGTTTCATTAGTTAAACAGTTAAGTAAACGGTGCTTTTAACTTCTTTCGCCCCCACAAAAAAAGATCAAAGAAGGAATATAAACAGAAATCACCAAGAAACAGCTTTGAGTCACTGTCATTGACCAAATAAAGGAACCATGCGGGTTCATTGGCCATACTAAATTGCCCTGTATCCTGTGACCGTCGCCCAGGATACGTGGTTTTGAAAATGGATGGATGGAATCTCTGTTCTGTGTCTGCAAACTGCATATAGGTCACAGAGTACACCACCTAGTCTGATCTCAAGTTGGCATGGACCTCCCAACTCCAAAGTGTCCCTAATAGAGAGGACCTTCTCCCTATTGGGTGGAACTGGTAGACCTAAAGACACAGTAACAAATACTTCAGGACCGAATTTGCCCAATTAAAGATGAACAGAAGGTTCTATTAAAAAAAGGAAAGACCTTCTTGAGGTAAAAGGATATTCCACCTTCCAGCTTGCACAGACCACTAGGAGGCGCTCATCCCACTATGTGCGTTACTTATCGAACGCATCCAAACTTGACACACAGAAATGGCCTTGACCATGCATTCATATGGAAATGTAATAGAAGAACAGCCTCAACTACTGCTTAATTGCAGGGTCAATGATATCTTGTATCCAGCAACCATGGAGATGTGTTGTATTCCCCCATCGGCACCATTGTCATGGAAACCAGCACTCTGTGTGGGGACTTTGTAGGGTTACTAAAGAGAGTGATGCAGAAACTTACACGTACTTGCCTATAACTAAATCAACCACTTCCACACAGTCGTGGCAAAACAACTTGACACAATCCTCACCCCAAAAATATCCTTCTGGCACACTGGTGGTGAACGGTGTCCGTCTCTTAGGTTACAGCGAAGAAATCTAATCTGTCAGAAGATTCACAGTATATCAATAAAATCTCCAAATGTAGAGAAATTTAACATTTAATTTCCAGGCCCTGAGAACTACACTGTCACATAACTTGTGACAATAAGCCAAAAATAATTGCATTATCAGCCAATTATTTTCTATAAACCGTTCTAAAACTAACCAAACTTCAGAAAAGTTCTCTTAATGATATTGTCAAAGCGTGAGACCAGTGGTGGGATCTGAGGAGCTCCCCCTAAGGTGCACTAGGCAATGATCAAGTTTTCCTTTTTAAAGCTTTCTACAGCTAAAGTTTTGTATTTAACCAGAGTCAGCGTCTGCACATACACAAAGAATGATTCAGTGAAGTCATCTCAACTAACCCAAACCAGTTGGACATCTGCAGACCACTGGCATTTCAGTAGTGAGATGTTGACCATCCATTCTCGATGAGAACACCGTTTTGTTGAGCACGGCACTGAACGACCAGAAGTTCTTTTGTTTAGAACCGAACACTGCCGTTAACTGTATTTGTGATATAGACAATGTGATTGCAACGTTTTTCTTTCAGGAGTCTGGGCCATAACGACATCCATAGAGAGAGGACTAACGCCGAATATTATCTAAGAAAACATGAATAAAAAATTAATAATTCAAAGGGTTTTTTTCCCCCTCCAGTTTACCACCTGTTACAGTTGGATATTTTAACAATCCCCAAATGAAGGAATTTAAATAACAATGCCTTAGACGGCCCGCACGTCTCTCATACCCCTTCTGCTAGCAGTTAGAATTTCCAACCTCCAGGCCAGAGATCATTCTGACTCTACCAGCCAGGAAGGGCCAGCCAGCGGCACACAGGACTTTTCCCACTGAGGTCAAGGGAAGAGCCAGCCAGCGGCACACAGGACTTTTCCCACTGGGGCCAAGGGAAGGGCCAGCCAGCGGCACACAGGACTTTTCCCACTGGGGCCAAGGGAAGGGCCAGCCAGCGGCACACAGGACTTTTCCCACTGGGGCCAAGGGAAGAGCCAGCCAGCGGCACACAGGACTTTTCCCACTGGGGCCAAGGGAAGAGCCAGCCAGCGGCACACAGGACTTCTCCCACTGGGGCCAAGGGTGCCGGGTGCCAAACCACTGATTTTGTTTTCACTCTGCATTCATTGAGATGTACCGGAGAACCCACAGCTAGCCATCGGTTTCAGAGCGAGCTGGGAGGAATTTACTGCACTCTGTTTCACAGCAACTTTTTGTAATTTTCACACAAATTACGACGTCACTGATCGCCTACCAGTGGACTGACGTCACTGATCTCCTACATGTGTACGTATATTAGTGATCTCCTAGATTTGACATCATTGTTGGGATTATATCTTCGGTTATCAAGCAACTACTGGCCAAGTTCATGATTCATAATTTGAATCCTCCTCGTCAAATTCAATAAATTTGTTCACGTCTTTCAGTGAAATCTGTAGGAATGGTTCCAACATACACTTTAAATCATTGTTTATTGTTCTCCAGACATGACTGATTTAGAGGCATAACATCCATTAAACCTTCACACCAAATAAATAATGTCTTGGATTCTTTTCCATACTGACATTAAATGCATAAATCACAAACTCACAATAGTTTTTTTGGTGCTGTGCTGTTTATGTCTAATACTACAACAATCAAGCAGCTTCAGTAATGCATCAGTCTACCTCTCTGTTGTGTTTTATCCCCTTCCTCTGTGGCCTGGTCTGTGTAATGTGTCATTCTCACACAGCTGTCTGTTCTCTATTCACATTCTCCCTCTCAATGGTGTGCCAGTGAATGATTTAGACAAAATAATTTCGCTTTCTCTGGTTTGGGTTTCCTTTGCGGAACGCAGGAGCGACGAGAGAGGAATTCGTTCTCCACACTTCCTTCACATCTTCGCTGTCGACCCTTGCCAGATGCCAGCTCAACACCTGTAGCTCTGAGCCATCTGTGTGTTTTAATCAGAAGCATCTCTTTTTCAGAACAAATTGAAACATGATCAGACATGGAGATTTATCCAGACTGAGGACTCTGATCACCTGACCGCTTCCTAAGTAAAACCATCGACAGAACGCACCTTCATGTTCGCCTTCTCCCATACTACTTCAACTCACGCCTCCCAACTCAGTCCCAAGGCGGGAGTGATCTCCGTCAGAGGCAGAATTGGCAATGCTGCCTTGGCTGGTTATCCTTTGCAAGGGGCCCTTGTTTCTGATGCTTCTGCCGGTGAACTTCAGATCTCGGGAACAGACTTGTTATGCATGTACAGTCATGTGCCTCCTGCGACTTTGCTGTTTGCCGAGACACTCCGGCTGGTCTGGCACCCAGCAGAACACAGAGGACTCAGTCCTTCACTGCAAACTAAGTCTGACAAGCAGAGACCGCAGAGAACTCGGTCCTTCACTGCAGATCAGGGCACATCA
>JAOVYW010000516.1:0-17419 GCA_025775045.1 Hiodon tergisus | reverse complement strand
TGTTTAAAGTCTCTGGAGCTAGGCTTCCCGGCAGCCCCCGCGGGGATGGCTATATCCCATTGGTAGGGGAAAGCGCAGCTAGCCATCCCCGCTACAATATAATTCATAGCATTCATCTGTACAAATTGAAACAAAGCTTGGTTGAAACAAGTCATTCCACCATTTCTAGCACAAGAGCTCAGTTGTTCCAGCGTGTTTGGTGTCTGGCATTTAGGTCAATACGCGAAACTATTCCTTAAGTATTAATCATAAAAACACTGGCCTTGACCATGAGGCATCTATTTTATTTGATTATTTTGCTGTACAGAAGATTGTGATTCTGGGCTATTTGGTTGCTGCTAAGGAGTGTCAAAAAGAGCACTTAAATCAGGAATCCCGGGTTTCCAAAATGATTAATTTTCAAAATTACAGATTATATATAATGAAACTTTGGGCTGCATATTTACAGTGCCTTGCAAAAGTATTCAGACCCCTGACTAATTTTCTTATATTACTGAATTACAAATGTCAAATTGAAATGTTGTTCCGTTTGATCGTTTATTTTAAAATGCTCTAACTCTAAATAAATTATTGTAAGGTGACATTGTTTTTATGGTTTTAATAAAATAAAAAAAATATGTTGGAAGGATGACACTTGTGGACTGTGATGGGCGACTCATCCACACAGTAACAATACTAAGAATACCCACATACTACCTCCTATCCTTCAATTAGACCTCATATAATTTTCCTGTCAAAGCATGTTAAAATTCCATAGAACTATACACCTTGCTTCATATAAATATCAAAAGTGAGACATGCTTTTATTTCATGAGAGTAATTTTATTGACTTTGAGTTCAATTGGTACTGATGTCTCAGTTTTTTTTGTGTGTGTTTTCATTATAACACCTATGTAGCTACTTCCTTGATGTCCTGTCATGACTTGCATCATAGTCACCCTTTTGCCATAAAGCAGGTCCGGCTGAAAATCCAGTGCTTAAGACTGGTTCAACTCTGAGCGGAATTATAACATGCCGTTTATAATATGTGATATATTTACTGATATCTTGATATAATACTTAAGAAAAGCAAGTAAAACGTTTAATAATGCTGAAATTCTACATAGTAAATTTTTTTTATAATGTGGTCAAATTAAATTATAAATGGATAGTCGGTTCCACAGGGAAGGTAGCAACTTGACCCCCTTGGGCACATAGTGATACTGGCCAGCCCTATGTATGCCGTGTGGAAGCTCTAGTGGGGGAAAACTGATCTTGAGAATGTCCTAGAATTTGACCTCTGTCAGTGTGGATAGTTTATTTATGCCTGTAAATTTATTTATTATTATTATTTATTTCCATGATGCCGGTTTATCTACTCAGTTGACGTGTCATATGCCTGTTATTTTAATATTTTATTTAAATTATTAGACTTAATTTTTTATTATTACAAATACAGATTAGTTTGCAACCTGCTTCAGTTGTCCTCATGCCTCCTTGGTCATCCCTTGGTAGCTACAGTGGAATAGCCAGTAGGGGGCACTGAGCAGGATTTCTTTGACTAGTTATGTTAAGCCTTAAAAAGGGCTTTAGGGATTATTGCTTGATCTAAGATGTTGACAAAACACATCAAAAACACGGGAGCAGTCGGAACAGGAGCTGGATGAGAGCAAGAAGGCTTCGCTGGAGTCCCACCCTAAACAGAGAATAGAAGCAGACCTGGTATGTCAATAGAGGACTTTATGGAAATGATCTGGAGCAGAGATGGAAGACTTGCTGCAGGAGGAATCCATACCAGAACCATCCCAGCCCTGGACTGTGATCTCTGTGTCGCTGGATCCAGAAGCTAATGAATCTTACGGGGCCAGGCTTTCTGCTCACTACAACTTGCCCTCCAAAGCTTCCCATCTCAATCAGGATATACCCCAAAAGCCTAAGCTCCAGAGATTGTAAGAGTCTGATGACATTGAACATTTGTTAACTATCTTTGAATCGCTAGCACTAGTGTGTCAGTGGATTGGGCTATTAGATTGGTTCTGTTACTTACTGGTAGAGCTAGCAATGCCTTTGTACGCATGGATATTGATGATTCCCTTCAGCATGATAATGTGAAATTGGCAATTATAGCAATTATATAATCAACCCTGAAACTTACCAACAACGGTTCTGCTTTCTGGAGGAGGAGGCAGAAGAAACCCCTAAAGAGCTATATATCTGCCTCAGGGACCTGTATGCCAAACCAGGCATGAAAGCATAACCCATGTGAGTGAAAAAGGGATCATGAAGCAGTACCTTCACATGCTGTCACCTGAGCTGCAGGTCTGCATGACCTGGGTACCGCTGGCAGAAGTGGTGGGCCTTGCTGATGTGTTCGTGGCAGCACGACAGAGAGCTCACTCTTAGACATAGGCAGAATGGAGAGCAACAAAGGAGCCCAGGAGACCCAACATCAATCCCCTGACCAGTCTAAAGACCTCAGGTGAGAGTTAAACCTGTAGTAATGAAGAAGGCCGCATTAGTCACGCCAGAACCTTTAAACCTGTCTGTAAAATTCCAACATGCTACCTGTGTGGTCAGGAGGGACATTTTCCCCATGAACCTGCTAAACTCTCCCATATGTGTTCTGTGCCAGGATTCAGTAGACGAAACAAACTTTTATAGAAGACAAGTTAGTTCCTGGTTACCTAAGGGGTTACACCACCAACGTATCCATCCTCTGCATCTATGGTGATGAAAAGCAATATGCCAGAGTTTATCTGAATGTGCAGGGACAGTCTTATCTGATAAGCGTAGACATGATAGATTCTCTGCTGTGTTGGTTTTAGAGTCCCCAATTCTCTGTCTAGTAACAGGGAACCGATCCAGGTCTGGACCCCCTACAGGAAGAGAGCTGTCTGACTCTGAGAGAGACACTGAGGAAGGATATTTCCTGAAGTCTGGAGTGTTGTACTGGCAGCAGGGTCAGGTCCAGCAGTTAACTGTTCTAGCAGAGGCCAGAGTTTGTTCTTACCTTAGGTCACTCCATCCCCTGGGCAGGCCACCTAGGGAAAAACAAGACTATGGCACATATCTCTTGCCATTTCTACTGGCTAAGCCTTTGTGCTGATGTTACCAACTTCTGCCAAACATGGCCACAGTGTCAACTCACCTCAGCCAGAGGTCCATCCAGGTCACCCTTGCAACATTAACCTTCTGTCATAGTCCCCTTTGAGCAAATTGGAATGGACATTGTTAGCCCTGTGGAGAGAAGTTAGACTGGGAACCGATTCATGCTGGTCATTTGGGATTATGTGACTAAGTACCCAGAAGTCTTCCCCTTGAAAAACGGAGAAGTTTGAAAAGCTGTTATCTAGAGTAGGATTTCCCCCAGAGATTCTCACTGCCTAAGGCTCAAACTCTATATCCAACCTCTTGAAGCAGGTCTATCCGGTGCAGGGGATTAAGGTATCCAAGCCATCTCCTATCACCCCAGACCAATGGTCTGGTCGAAAGATTTAATTAAATAAATTTTTTAAATGCTCAGGAAATTTGACAATGATACTAGGTCAGACTGGGATTTGCCACCCCCTTTTTTGAATTGCTTCATTGTCAAGAGATGCATGGACCCCTGTCTGTTGAAGGAGTAACCAAAGGGGGAGAAATTAGAAACAAAATGCTGTATCTTATGGTATTAAAATAGATCTCCAGATAAACTCCAATCTCCAGAAAACCTGGAGAGAATTATCATTCAGTACCATCAGAAACTGGCCTGGCAGCGTCAGAAAATATGCTTTAACCATCTGCCTAAATCAGGAGCTATGAACCTGTTCAGAAATTTCTTGTGATGCCGCCGAAAGAGAGCAGTAAATTGTTAGCCTACTGGCAAAGGCCTTTTGAGGTTACCAAAAAACTTGGTCCTACCTCTTATGAAATTACCATGGTTCTTTCAAGTGGATACTGCATGTGAACACCCAGAAATGGAATTTGAGACCTGAACAAGCAGATATGTTTCTACACAAGAAAGTAGAGGATGAGGAGGAATTAGAAGAAAAATACTGGATCACCTTCCAGAAGTGCAGCAGCCCCAGGTGAGAGCCTTGAGCCCTGACACACTACCAACAAGTTTTTGTACTCTTGGTCGAGAGACTGCCCTGATGGAGATTGCCCATCGGGCTCTACAATAGATGGACAAGATTAAGGACTCAAACAGCTGAATTACCCAATGGTCTCTTGCCATTCAGCCCATCTGGTTGACCATCTGCTATGTCCCTGTCACTGCTGACTTCTTTCCCCGCTGGACACTAGAACCCAAGGAGGGAGGGATGTATTAGTATTAAGCATAGATGTAGTGAGTAGAGAGAGGAGATCTTTTACGATCTTCCTTGGTGCTGGATCCAGCAAGCATGTTGTTGATTTAGAGGATTTATTTTTTTTCAAATTCATTTATTTCTATAGGGGAAAAATGCTCAAATATTTTGCCTGCAAATTTCTATTTCCATGTACTGGTACATAGTCAGATGATCTTTGAATTAAAAATGTTAAGTACATTGTTACTATTTATGTTTTGGGAGATATTTAAACAATCTCTTGTGACTATTTGTTAATTTATCAACTGTATTAAAAAAGGAATCGCAGATTATTTTTATTTTCTTTGCGGCCAGAAAAATTAATTAGATCGAGCAAATGTTAGTGCATGCTTATAATTCATGTCTTTCCATGCAAGATAAAAACTTACAATTTGGGTGATTTAATTCAATTTTACGATAGGCTTGTTTTAACACTTGTGTTTGGTCAGTGTACCATGGAACAAGTTTGTTCAACTTAATTATTTTCTTCAGGTGGGGCCGCCCTGTCTAAAGTAAAACTAAATGTATTATTATAATGCATCTAGCACTTCGTCCATTGACTAGAGCCGAATTAGCTCTTCTTCATTGGGTAGAGATTTTGGAAGTTCTTTTGTAAGAGACAGTGATCTTATTGACCAACTCATATAGTACCTCTGATTTAGAGACTTTATTTGAATCTCAAACGTATATGAAAATGGTTAGACAACACTGATCTAGCGTATGACTGCGATAATGTGTGGGCTGAAGTACATGTTGAACAAAACCTATTAAATTAAGACTAAGTTAAGATTAAGTCAGTTTTCTCGGACGTTAAAATCCCCTACAATTGTAGCTTGCTATGACTATTATCTTTGACAAGAACTTAGCAAACTTACAAAAACCTAGTAACACCTTAACCTATAAATATATATATATAATATGTGGATGTTAAAATATTTGGCGATTTTGCTATGTCTACTGCAACCCTCCTCGCATCTGAAGGTTGGAGTGGGGCCTGAGAAAATTACTGCCTGAGTTAACTTTTTTACAGTCTAGCACACTGTTGAAGCAGGGTAGCAGTTCTCTAATGATGCACCATTTATTTATGGAGCATTAAAGCATATTTTATTTATCTGCCTTTTTTCTTATTATCTCTGAAGGCATAAGTTCTTGGAATAATAGTTAAAGATATCTTTAATCAAATATTTAAGTGAAAACACCACAGACCACTCAGTAAAAATATAAATAATTTGTTAATGAGTTCACAAACAATATGGGCAAAATGGTGGACAAAGGCATTTCGATGAAGATGAAGATGAACACAAACTAGCGGAGGGGTAGTTCCACATGTCGTGTGGGGAATTGGCCCAAACACAGGGGATAGGTAAAATGGCGCATTTAGGAAGGTTGGAATTAAGGTTGGTGAGATCAGTTTGTGTCAAGCTGTGAATTTTGACTTGACAGTTTGTATGGTAGTTAGTGCTAAACTGGAGGGAGTTAAGAAGCACACCGCTTTCTAAAACTATGAAAGGTTAACATAAAACATTTGGCAGGGAAATGTATGAATATGTTCACTGCATTAATAAAGTTACAAAACGAAAGTAAAAACAAAGCAAATGGCTTTCATATCAACTTAAGTAATTAACCCTTAAACGTTATGCTGAAGAAGTTCACAATACCTTCAACTTCAATCAATTGATGGGTAGTGTCAGTTCCTTTTTCCAGTTTGGGGGCTACTTTGGATATAGCAAGCATAGAAAATAACTGGACTTTTCCCCATGTAGTTTCAGTGTGCAGATATATGACAGCACCGTACGTGTTATGAATCTGATTGGTTCTATCTTTCACTAGTTTCCAGTATAGCCTCTACCCAAGTAAGGAAGGTTCAAAGATGGGTCCTGACAAGAGGTAGTCCTTAAATAAGCAATTGAATTCTACTCGTTTTTTGCTATTATCATGAAGTGCACAGAGGAAATACCATGATTAATCTGATACTGCAATATGTAGGCCGGATTGTTAATATAATTTGCTTGCTCCAACTTTGTAGGTAGCTGCTACGTGAGGGCCTCTGCACAGCTTTTTCTTGTGTGTGTTCTAGGTTCCACATCAACTTTTTTTGCTGTTTTCATTTTGCTGCATGTCCTAAGTACAAAGCAATGGGGTTGCATAACAGTTAATCCTATCGACCAAAACCCGGACAATGTTAACCTCCAGCATGCTGACAGCTTCTTGGTCTTGTCTTGACCTGGTCACCAGCTTCTCACTACTGTCAGCCAGTGTTTCCGGCTGCCACAAACGTTCCACATGTCTGAGTAGTACTACAGACAGGGAGGTATGGTAAAAAAAACTGCCAGGAGGGGCTCTCAGACTAGGTATGACCCGGTATGCTACAGGAGGTTATTACTATCAGCAAATATTATGACAAATGTAGTTGAAGTTGGAGGTTTTAAAGAGATCTGTCTGATGGACCTAGACAAACAGGTTCCATGGGAGTGATGAATCGCAAGTAGTTTGATCTGATGTGCAGTTGAGGATACACACATTAGATTGAGAGAGTTGGTGGCCTTCTGAGGTGACAATATGGCTCCTGTAGAAGAAACACAGAGTAGGTGTGCTCAGTTTTCAGCAGAAAATGCCCCTTGGATCAGAAATTTCTGATGAGGTTGATAAATAGTGCGTTCAGTGAAGAACACTGAGGGACCACATAGAGTCTGAGAATCCTGACTAACAGTTTACAGAGTGAGGTCCTCTGGGTCCCTCTGTAGGCCAAGTTTTCATGAAGACAGTAGGATTATGTGCGCAAAGCCGCCATTTGGGACAGCATACGTTTCCAGGGTCCACTGACCATGACGTAGTATGACACTGGAGTGCTGGACTTGTCTGTGCAGTCCACTTTCCATTGTAAAATCAGAAAAAGTTAGTCCTTCCTAATTCTGAAACCCCATAGCACGGAAGTAAGTAGGTACTGCCGTTGGGTACCATACTGCCATGGGCACTGGTCGGCTAACTGGGCCTCAGGCAGAGCAGCTATGAGTGGCTGAGTGTAGAAGAGCTGTCTAGGGATTCACTACACTCAGTTGAGTGGGGATTTAGAGTCTCTGCCTCCAAGAGGCTGTATGACAACCCACTAGGAGAGTCCAGGCATAGCTTTCTGATCAATGCTGTGGCACAATAAGTGACATCTGTGGACGTGGTATCCAGTTGCTCGACTGTGGAGGTACTGGCTCTTATGATTGAAGTTTGTGACAGGGATAATCGTAGCACAGAGATGATGCAGTTATACGACTCAAAGACAGGAGTGATGCCATGGGTTACCGTAGCTTGAGTGTGATCTGGAGGAGTTGTGAGAATTCTCTAAAGCAGTGGTTTGCGACCCAGTAATGAGAAGAGAAGACACTGGGTTGCTTGCAAATTTAAAATATAAAAATGTTTTTCGTTAGTTTTAAAATAATATTACACAATATTAAAGTCAGACGAATTACTTCTTTTCAGTAAGACTTATTTGTTTTCAGAGTTTCAACTTACACACGGCGCACTACACGTGATCACAACGTAGCAGTTTCGAATGTAGCTAATCACACCTAAAGACGAAACGCAAATTTGTTTAAGGACGGCAATTGTTTAATAAAGTTGTCATATCTCCCTGACATTTAAACGAACACAATTTGAAGTTACAAGAAAGAGGCAATGATTTATTTCGACATTGCGGCCACAAGCGTTCCAAAAGTCGTTAGTACTGTGGCAAGTACGACTAAAAAGTAATCATCCCAGCTACTACATGTTCCCAACACTGTTACAACACACTGCGGTGAACAGCATCAGTGAAGAAAAGATTAATGACATTAAAAGTGTCATAGAGTTACATCTCGCTGCTCTTTCTGACAGTTTTAGTCGCTACTTTCCTGCAGAGGGGTTTGAAAATATGAAGGAAAAGCTTTGGGTGAAAGATCATTTTGCTTTATAAAATCCTGAATCAATAATGGAGCTAAACTTGATGCCTGAGCGAGAAAACGAGTTGCTGCAACTCAGCTGTGTTAGCACACAGAAAACACGCCACAAGTCATTACATGTGTCCTCGTTTTGGATCAGTGTTTTAAAAGAATATCCACTGTAAGTAAGACTAGTGTTCTATTGTTGATGCCATTCACAACAACCTACATGTGCGAACTGGGATTTTCGACTTTGACAAGGTTAAAAACAAAAGAAAGAAACTGACTCAACAGCACTCCTGACATGCGAGTTGCACTTTCATCCTGTGATCCAGATTGGAGTGAGATCATGAACAGCAGGCAGGCCCACTCGTCACATTAGGTAAGTAAAATGTCAATGACAACGTCAATGTCTAATTTTAATTATTACGTAAAGTGAAGCGGTTAAAGCTAGCATGTATCAATTGCCCAGGCTTTATTGTGATTTAACGAAAACTAGTCTGAAGATATTATTGTTTTGGGCCACGGGGTTAAGTGTTTTTCGTCCACTTAGTCTCAAGAGAAAAAGTTTAAAAACCACTGCTCTAAAGAAATAGTTGTCTTGTCTGACACGATGGGTGTCCACAGGATTCGGCTGTTCCCACTTTACTTTTTTCACTAACTGGGCCAGAGGTGATGCCTGTTGTGATGCTGACCTAGATGACCAGAGGAGGGTGTACGGTAGCGTGAGATTTGTCCCAGCAGCTGGGTTTGCTTCTTTGCTGTCTTGTTCAGCTCTCTGTTTCACTCCAATGCCTCCCTGTCTCCACAATCTGTGGCATCATCAGTTCAGGGGTGCTGTGGACGACAGGACAAAAACTCTGGAAAGTACTTGAATGGCCAGGGTCTTCAGGCATTTGAGTTTGAGCAACAGAGTGGTGGTGCTGATTCGTCCATGTATAATGGTTTCTGGATGTCTCGATGTGGACGGTTTTTGGCAGTTGGTGTTGATGCTGAAGTGTTTGGTTCCTGAAGTGTTTGGTTGCGATGGTGACCACCCTATCTGGCTCAAAGGACCAACTTTGTACATATGATTGTGGGGTTGTGATTCTGGACTATTTGGTTTTCACCACAGACTGTCAAGGTGTGTGGTCCAATCAACCAAACATATGCACAATCGAGGTCCTGGCTGTAGGTGTGGCTCATAAAGCTGCTTGTCCGTCTAGATTAGATGGGTCTGGGTATGTCCCGAGGGCAGGTCTTTAGGCTGCGTACAACATCAGTCTAATTGTATGCCTTACTTTCAGACTAAAACACTGCCAAATTTATAGGATCAAAATGCCTTGTGATTTCTTACAAAAAGGTGTGAGACAGTCGCATTATGAATTACTGAAAAACAAAAACGTAATGCTTGGAATTGACTACTGAAATCTGGCTCCTACTGAAACATCTATTTTATGGCTATAATACACAATATTACTTTATTAACACCGTGTCTGCCACTTCATGTGGCCACAGAATCTCTCCTCCAATTCTGTCTTCTCTTGCTTTTTATAGTCAAAGACCACGGGATACTCTTCAGTGGTCTTTGCTAACTATAGTAACACCATGGCATTCCCAGCTGGTGCTTTACTAAAATAAAACGTAGGACTTACTCACTGTACCCCCTACACATGTATTTTACTATTTAATGCTCAAAAGTCTCTCATGAATTTTGCATGTCAGCACTTTAAAGATTTCAAAACATACAATAAAAGACTTGGAATTGTTTCATGTATTGTTGTTATTTCAGTGAGTTCTGAACACTGTATTCTGTATGAAGAAGAACAGAACTGTACCGCTACTGTTTGTGTGTAGGTTGAGAATGCTGGGAAGGGGCAGTGTATCAGGGGCTGCTTTATGTTTTATTTGTATGCATTGGCTTTAATGAGCTTTGTCTGTAATGAAAGTAGTCAGCCGGAGCAGATATGGTCATTTTCTATTGGTCATCATGGTGTAATGGGATCGACATTAAACCTGTGTTTAAGACGGTGGCCTCTTTAAATCTAAATTAGAAAGCCTTTAGATCATCAGCGTCAAAACATCTGCTTCAAGAGGAGATACTTCAGAAAGTACCCACAGGTACCTTTAATACTTTCCAGAATCCTTGGATCCTGTTAAAAGACAGATTTGTTTATGAAGGTCTTCAAATAGCCCTCTTTCCCCCTACTTTTTCAGTCCCTTACCCTCAGAGGATCAATTACTCATTGATTAGGCCTTCAAAGGCCTACAGGTCCACAGAAATGCCAAGTTAATGACCCACTCTGGGTCTGCAATGCAGGGGAAGCACCCTGTTTATTTCTTAAGTGACACCAGAGGGCTTGGGGACAGGCAAGCTTTATAAGAATGCTTAAATAAAAGAGTGGCTAGCTGAAAACAAGCTTCATGACGCTGCAACCCTGAAATGATGGCATGTTGCTCCAAATGAATGGGAAAAGCCGGAAAAGTCCAAGGCCCTCTGGCCCTGTAGTTTTAGGGTCACAGCACTCCACGAGTCGGATGGTGAAGGCTCAGAGTGCACTTTTTGTGAGTTCACAGTGTCTCAAAAAGTTTCGGCCTGCTTGCCCATCAAGAAGCATCTCGACTCGTGCTCCGCAGTCTACGATAATCCATTAAATTCCTCACTGGCCCTATTATGTGGTTAATGCGACTACACTGCTTCCTCATGCCCCCCCCCCAACAAACACACACATGATTCATCAGTGGGAAATCACAGCGGTATGATAGAAATCTGTGACAAAATGGAAATCACTGACCTAGTGACGTGTTGGGATACAGCGCTGTGTGAAATATTATCCCATACAGCGCTTAATTTACAGAATGTATAAAATAGTGCTATAAAAATAGATATTCGATGTAAAGAAACACTGACACGTAGAAATAAATCATTATACATCATAATTGGTTTTCCAATTATTTTTAACATTCTTCTATTAGGCAATTCATTGATACAGGCAGGAATAATATAAATATACAGAATTTGTGGAGGGACACAACATGTCTTAAAGAAGGAATATGACACGGTTGTTAAAGCTACGCCTGGTGGGATAAGATCTTTAAAGAATGATGTTTACTACTGTAGTTGAGGTTCAGTAGAATGTTATATATGAGTTAATTTCAGTGGGCAAGTCAAAATACGTTTGCACAAAAGAATATTGATATTCACTCAGTCATTTTAAGTGAGGCACTGATCATAAAGCACATTTGCCGAAAGTATGTGGACACCTGCTTGTTGAACATGTGATTCACCACTACAGACGAAGCGTGGCTTTGCACATGGTGATCTTGTGTGTGGCTGCTCGGCCATGGAAACCCATTCCATGAAGTTTTCCGATGATTGTGCTGAGGTCCAGATTTTTATGCACTAGACACTTCAGTACTCCGCGGTCCTGTTCTGTGTGCTTGAGTGGCCTACCACTTTGTGGCTGAACTGTTATTGCGCCAAATGTTTCTACTTCACAATAACAGCACTTACAGGTGAGTGGGGCAGGTCTAGCAGGGTTGAAATTTGATGAACTGACTTATTGGAAAGGTGGCGTCCTATGATGCTGCCTCATTGAAAGTTACTGAGCTCTTCAGTATAGACCCTTCTGCTGCCAATGTTTCTCAATGGAGATTTCATGGTTGTGTGCTCGATTTTATACACCTGTCAATATAAGTAAAGGGTTACACACCGACTCCATACAACTATGGGGGGGGGGTTGACAATATCCTAGTTATTAAACATTACATGATAGACTGTTTGAATTAAAATTTTGAAAATAATATCTTTTTTTTTTTACACTTCTGGTATTATTTTGTGTCCCTTCAAGCCTGAGAATGCCTATACATGTCTGAACCAGCTATATTTTACATTTAAATTTTATTTTAACTAGCATCCACAAGAATTTCAAGTAACGATTGTAGACTGAACACATCTTCCTATCATTGAATGTGCATTTTATCGACTGTGATATTTTTAAACACAAGATTTAGATTGTATAGTATAGTTTAGATCTAATGTTTTTGCTACTCAATAGCATTTGTACAGTAGGAAGCTGTGATTTCAGATTTAGATGATTACTGTGCTGACTATTTCTGTATTGAGTCCTTGGGGGGCGTGCATTACGCAAAGTCCAGTTGAGAAGTTTGCTTTGCCCTGTTTGCCCTCTGCTGACCAATTTGCATTTATTTTATGAAAAACGGGCACGCAGTGCTTAGGAAACCTGCCTTGAAGTAATCAACCAATCATATTAGTAGGACCAATTTCTGATGCAGAATGGAGCTCTTGATTAGCCACAAAACATTTACTTTTCTAAAAGTATTTTTAAATGAGCTATGTTTTTCAAGTGTGGGAGAAATTTGAAAAACTGATTGGGTGGGCGTTGATTCTAGCTGGCTGGGTCCTTGCTGCATTTTTGTTATTCCCTAGTCCAAAGTGGGTTATACAACATTGCAATGTAATTACAAATACCATGTAAGATTCACACAAAAACTCTTTCGTAACTTTAGGCACATTTTAAATAAATTATTATTGTATATTATAGTTATGTATTTAAATAACATGATATGTTTAATGAATAAGTAATATAACGTTTGCATTTTCAATTTGTTTACTTTTTTCTGCATAGAATTTTAAAAAAGTGAATAAGATGTGTTCTTAGAAAGTGCTATGATATTTTCCAAAATGTAAAAAAAAAGGTCATGCAAGGAAAATATCATGTAAAATAAAAGACCATGTAAGGAAATATAATTAACGTATGCTTCATTCTTACGGAATATAAATCTATTGTTAAAATACATATTAATAGAGGTTAATCACTCATTCTATACATGGAAATACACGCATTAATCAGTCTTAACAGAACGGAGAGGGAGGGAAGAGGTGATAAATGATATCATACAATGACTATTAAATGAATGGAAAAGAAAGGTACTGGTAAAGCTACAGTAAAAATTACAGTGATCAGTGGCCAAAAAATGTAATGTCAATTGGGGGTTTTGTTTGAAAGCGAAGATGAAAGAGGAGATGAAAGTGTTTTGGGTTAAAATGACAGGGAGAAGAAAAAACTTCATAATATGCGCCATTTTCAACACCTCAGTTAAAAATTGACAACCTGTCTAGATTCAGTCCTTGCAAAAAAGAAAATCCCAGAAACCAAACCTCAAGAGAAGAGATCCTTTCTGATAGGAAAAAAGGGTGAGAAACAAGTGTCACCTGCGCTAAGGGAACCTGTGTGGGGAACCTGTGAAAAATGGCAGGTGTGAATTATGTGTTGCATATATTTTCTAGAATTATACAAAGTATGTTATCACTCCAGTCAGGAAGCTGAGAAACAATTTCCATGTTCTTATATCATTCGAATGAGCAGTTAAGATGTCATAATGAAGTAGGAGAAATGACTGCATACTCTTAACCTGAACTCACAGGACTGTTTTTTTTTTAAAAACTTTCAGACACAAATAGTGTGTCATAGCAGGAGATCACTGCTATTATAGAAATGAGAGTGTTGGTTCTCCCAAAACAAGAGCTACTTCATGATGAATGGGGAAACGTCTTCAGGTCCTACTTCTGATGAATCAGTTGAGATCAGTTATGACCTGTGTTCCCTGCTCCAGAAAACGACTGCATAAACTGCCTGGGAGGTATTTCCCACTGCCAAACCCAGGTGGAGCCAGGCCAACTTTTACTATTTGATGTAAGGATGCGTAGCGGTGCTGGGTACAGAACGTAACAACATCCCCTAGTGTCAAGACAAGAGTTGGAATGGTTCCCTGAAGCGGTTTCCTTTGGGTTTGTGTCTTGTGTGTGGCACTTCAGCGAAACCAGCAGTGTGGGACATGTAGGGCTCAAATACAAGGGGCATACCTTTAGTAGCACAAAATTTCTCAATTTTAGATTACCTAGGTAAGTGCTAGGTTCTGGACAGCCTACCTTTATGCCAGACACCATAGAGTTAAGATGGTGTTTACTGGACCCCAACAATCAGACCGAGGAACAAACTACAAAACATAGTTTGAGTATGAGCCACCAGAAATTGATTTCCTTGCATGTGGTGTTTTTATGTCAGGGCCTTTTTTGGGCCTATAACATTAATAACAGAGACTCCATGATTTTGGGCTGATGTGTTTATTCATTGATGAGAATAGAAAATATATTAGACATTTACAAGTATTACAATAAGTATTTTCTTAGGTGTGCCCCTCCATCAGTCTTTGGTACATTTTGGGGGGGGAAAAGAAACAAAAAACACTTATAATTTGTTGAACCGCGTCAACGGAAAGTTAAAGCTATTTCATGATTTTCTCTACTTTCTCTTCCTCATGTATAGATCCTCCCACAAACCAGGTATGAGTGTGGGAGCATTGAAACACCCATAGAATAGGTGCTTCCCATTACATTTGAGACTTCACACAGACTTCACATGCAGTATGTCATATATTCACTATGACCAAATCATTGTATACATGCTAATCTGAGATAACGGTTATAGTTATACCTGTATTAAAGACTGATGAGAGCTGTGATCAATGCATTAGTGCTAAAATCGTCCTCATAAAACTCAAATTTTCAATTTCCTGTCACCTAATTTTATCTGGATATTGTAGTTTTCGGTTATGAGCTAAGAACCAAGTTTAATGAAAAATAAAATTCAGCAATATAAAAGATATTATGTTTTCAATATGAATGTTCTTGTTTTTCAGTTAATCCTGTAAATGGATGTAAGTGAATATTAAGCATTTTGTGATTACCAATGTGAAACTACTGTTGAGCAAGCACAGAGAATTACATTTCAAAGATCTTCTGTCCACAGGAATTAAAACAACAAATTATATTTTAAGTAAAGCTAACCCTATTGTTGTTATTTCAGTGAGTGCTGATTCCTGCCTATTCGCTCGCTGGCATCACTGTAATTACCTCTAGTAATTACCTTTCCCCCCCCAATGTACAGGAATGCTGTTGTATGATTCCAAAAAGTGATTAGCCCCTTTATGATTACAGAGTTGAATGTGCTCATATTGACTGAAAAGACTCATCTCAAAATTTGCATTTGTTTGAGCAGAAAGTCTTAAATAAAACCGGTTACCGTAGGATTATTAGATTGGTGACCAGTTTGTTACAAAAATAACATTGTTGTAACTAAATCAAGGAAAAAGATTCATATTAATGATGTACTTTTTTTATTTGTAACATAAAAATGGGAGGGTGAACCAATTAGGTTCAATACTAATTGGTTTCGAGCCACTCGTCTCGTTTACACTCTGCAGGCATCTGGAAAACCGATAGGAGACGCTTCTTAGTGACAATCCACCCCGACCCAGTCAAAGCTCTGTCAATTCTGCATAGCCACTGTGCTTGCCCAGTCACAATCGAATCTACCAAATGTGCATGCTAATGTACTGCCCTGGTCATAATTTACGAATCATATGAGTTTCAGGATTTCGTTTAGTTTTCTTCATTGGGTAACATATTCTTTTGTTCTGCGATTAGTCCTATCAATTAAAAATATTCTAATTAGAAGGCCCACAATTCCTTTATTTATATTGTAGGTTGGTACCATCTATGAATGTCGATGTTGCTGCTCCAAGCAGTAATTCTATATGGATGTAACCTCTTACACAGTTCCAGTGTATAAATCCTTCTAAACAATATTTGGCATGTAATAGTCTCAGACTATCCAACATCCTTCAGTGTTCACCATTTGCTGAATAAATCTTTCAGAGTGTTTTCCTCCCGGTATCAATTGTTCAGAGCTTTTTCCTCCCAGTTCAAATTGTCCTGAGTATGCCTTTATCGGCATATAATCATTGGGATTGCATCCATCCCAATGGTGACCCTTCAGAGTTACCACTCCCGCACGTTGACATATTGTCTCTTGTCCCCCGCAGTAACCACCACGCTGTCTCCAGGCTCAGGTCATGCCAGAAGATGCAACGAGACGGAGAAGGCGTACTGTGTGAACGACGGTGACTGTTACTTCATACATGGTATAAATCAGCTGTCTTGCAAGTAAGTGAGTGACTTCCTCCACTCTTCACAATTCCTGCGCTCCTTGTTTATTCTTGATTAACTGTGAACACAGTGCCTACAGGTGTGTGTAATTTTAACTGTGGTTTGTGTGGCCTTCTCCCACATTGTTGTTGTTATAGGATGTCGATTGGAGAATATTCTTTGATGAACAACAGTGGAACTTCCTGTCTATACTATTTATTTTTAGGAATGTGAATTAGATGTGTATGTGTCCCACTTTTTGTCAGGAAAAAAATTATGTACACAAAAATGTAAAACAACTAGGTGAGTCATCGCAACACAATGATTATGCAAATCACAAGGTGGCTAGCAGAAAGGAACAGAATTGAAAGAGAAAGTTCAGAATAGAAATGACAACACTATAGCTACAAGACAAAATGATACCACAACATTTTACAGTGAGTTCTAATTTAAAGTCATGGCATTGCAACCTAACATATAATCAATGCTACCAGATAGTCAGTCCCCTAGGATGAGAGATAGGCGATTGCAGTCCTCAGTTGCTAACTGATAGGTAACTGTAAAACTGAGGACCGGAGTTGCCGGTCACTGGTTTAGATTAACCACCACTGAACTCTTAGGGCTCTCTTCGGGCTACAAGCGAAGGCAACTGTGTCTGTGTCCAATTGAGACCCCCTCTAAGCGTAAATGCAAGTGACGGCGCTGTTTTCATATTCATATTCCAACTCTCACACAGATCACACCAGCATCTTTATTATGAAACAGTATTCTGCCCATCATATCCTCACCACACAATCAATGACATCATCCAACCACCTGTAATTGAAAATGCATATGAAATTTGCTTATATACACAGTTTTACCACTGATTTAAACTGTGCAAATAGCAATAATAGAAATCCTCTGCCATCCTCTGCCATATAAAAAATAGCAGTTTGCAACATTGCAGACGCTTAATGGAATGAACATTGGTCACTCTGGCTGTTGTGTGACCGGACCCTTACCAAACCATTTTAAAAGTTGTGTTTTGTGCTGGCTCCTACAGTGGCTACTACCTGTGCTATGGTCACAGAAATAGAGTCCTGGTTCTTTCTATTGCTGAGCTTCACCAATCATCCCATTTGTCTCACTCTTTTGTCACTTCAATCAATCAATCAATCAATTTTATTTTTATACAGCGCTTTTCACATGTTGCCATGTCACAAAGACGCTTTACA
>JAOVYW010000512.1:0-16921 GCA_025775045.1 Hiodon tergisus | reverse complement strand
TGGTTTCTCTGGGTGTGGGTGGGTGTGGTTTCTCTGGGTGTGGGTGGATGTGGTTTCTGTGGATGTGGGTGGATGTGGTTTCTGTGGATGTGGGTGGGTGTGGGTGGATGTGGTTTCTGTGGGTGTGGGTGGATGTGGTTTCTCTGGGTGTGGGTGGGTGTGGTTTCTCTGGGTGTGGGTGGATGTGGTTTCTGTGGGTGTGGGTGGATGTGGTTTCTCTGGGTGTGGGTGGATGTGGTTTCTGTGGATGTGGGTGGGTGTGGTTTCTCTGGGTGTGGGTGGGTGTGGTTTCTCTGGGTGTGGGTGGATGTGGTTTCTCTGGGTGTGGGTGGATGTGGGTGGGTGTGGTTTCTCTGGGTGTGGGTTCTGCCTCAGCTTCACTAACCCTCTCTGCTGCACATCTCTCTTCTTTTCTCTTGCCCCTCCGTCAGTCCCAGCCCTGACCAACATTAGCTCCTCTGTTAGCCACAACTTCGCTAAAATCAGCTGGGTTCCAGGAAGCCAGCAGAAGGATTCTGAACTTTTCGTTGCCTATAGGAATAACCGTAAGCTGACTTAATTTCTCCGTTATGGTTCATGTAACAGCACTGCGTGTAAAATATGAAAAATACAGTATATATGACTATTTGTAAAATGTACACACACACATACAATAATGTATTTGTTTCTTCTATTTTAAAAGCTCAGAATTTGCTCCAAAATATGTAGAATGTAAGGTAGTATATTAGCATAAACCCACACAATAGTGCAATGTTTGCGCATATCTGCGGACATTATAATGTGCTTCTGACAGCTAATATTCCTGACTGCCTGTGCACCTCTCATAGGTAAAGGTAACTGGAAGATCTCAGAGGCTGTAAACACGTCTAAGACTTTCCACCTCATTGAAGGGCTCGAACCCGGGACAGCGTACACTGTGCGCCTTATGACTAAGAACTGGGTTGATAATTCTAGTATTTTTGAAGATGTTATCAAGACCAGAGGGACAGGTGAGGACATGACAGGATTTGACAGAAAAGTAGAAAAAACTAAACCAAAATAAATCATGCACAAATATTTTCCACAAAAAAAAAAATGAAAATGATTCAATGAGTTTGTTATATTTGTTATATATGTATAGATTTATAAATCCTGTTGCTGTGCTGGCAAAACAAAATATTAAGGGTGCCCTGATAAACTTTGGGCTCTTGGGCTCAAAAGAACTGGATTATATCCCAGAACTAGGATATTACGTAAACAAACAATCTTAGTTCCACTAAAGTCTAAAATCCTCTATTTCAGTTTTCTATCTTTTTTCTTTCTTTATCTGCCCTTTAAAATGCATCACTAACCTGCTTCTTGAAATCCAGTTAAGGCTACAGGTGGTTCTGCGACTTTCTGTCACCTCTGACGTGTTATGACTATTGTGCTACTTCAACACCTAGGATAGCTGTGATCCGTGTAAAGATCAGCTTTCACATATTAGCAGGTTTAAGATCATCTGTGTGACAATCAGTAAGGTTATTACAGACGACAGGTGAGGTTTGCTAGGAGAGCGAGATGGAAACCCCCGATGATGAGATCCGCTATCCTCGGCAGGTCTGGCCAGCGTCCATGGCGGGATATCCACTCAAAGCTGGTTCATCGGGCTGATGTGTGCCGTGGCTCTGCTCACTCTGGTCGTCCTGATCGCCTGCTTCGTCAACAGGAACAAAGGGGGGAAGTATTCCGGTAAGTTCTCGCCTTCACCGGCGACTTTGTTGCACACCGAGTTTGGCTTGTCTTCCCCCTGTGGAGAGGTCAGGTTTTTGTTTTCTTCTTCTGCACTGTAAATACACCAACGGCAAAGATGATCGTCCAAGCGGTCTTCCTCTCGCCGAGCGAATATTGCTTTTCAAAAGCACATCACTGCTGTCTTATTTCCAGCTTCACCACTGCTGGGTTTTCTGGCCCACTGCATTCCACGGGGTAGGAAAAATACCACGCTACTTCACACTCTCGCGTGCACTGGGTCGTTACCAAGTAACCGGGGCGAGGGTCGTTTCCGAGGGTCAAAGGTTAAACGGCGGGATGACAGGATGAACAATTACCCTGGGGAGCTCTGTTCGCTCTGCCAGTTGCAGTTCCTGTCTTTTTGTTCAGACATTTAGTTTTCTTTATCTGGTGCTCTGCTTTTCACTTCCAATTGGTATTACTTGACATGTAAAACAGACAGGTTGAAATTACGCAGATGTGCTTTGTTCTTTACCCCACAGCTGGCCCCGCCCCTTGTCCCTCCTTTGCCAACATTAGAATTCAGTCGCACAAAAGACCGTTTGTCTGTCACCTGCGAGCGCCGGTGACATGAAACACTGAATATTTCATTACCTGAGAATTTCCTTGAACTTTCAGATAACTGCTTTTCATACCATAGCTAAACGTGAGGCAGAAGTGGCTGGGTTTAATTGCAGAAGCCTTTGGAACATTGACGTCACATTTCAAAAGCTTGTTATGGGAATAAAAATCTGTATTAGTGAATGTAGAATATTGATAAATTTCTGGATGACTTGGTAAATGGGAAAAATATATATATGTGTATGAAATTGCCTCTCGGGTCTGGCGATTCAGACTCGCAGTTTGGAATCCGGATCATGTCATTTGCTGATTGTGACACGGAGACCAGGATGAGCGCTCTCAATTGGCAGGTCAGCATGGGTTCTCCGCGTCCCGCTGCCAAACGGCGACCCCTGTCAACTTCCGGGCACCTGTGTGCTAGCAGTGCTGTCAGAGGGACGTGCCTGTCCTCATTCACAGCGCTGTGTGGCCTGCAGTGTCTTAAATAACAGTAAAAAAACACATTTTCCCCCGTGCCCCTGTGTCTGCGATGCATAACATATAATTACACAATGGCCATATTCCCGTATATAAACACATCATTTTAATGTTTCTTTTGTCTTAAAAAAAAAAACTGTCTTTAAATGTATGCAGCCATATTTCCATTAATGCTGTGTCTTCTCCACCGTGTTCAGTGAAGGAAAAGGAGGACCTCCACCCAGACATCGAGTCCCATGTCATGAACGACGACACGTTCGGCGAATACAGGTAAGTCCTTCCCCCAGTACGTGCTCCGACGGCGCCCCCTTTTGGTGTAATTCTGTGTCTTTTACTCTCTTCTGAATTTCTTTTACCCCCGAAAAGCAAACGCTCCACGCATGAATTTTGCGAGGACCGTCACAGACATCCGTGTGCCCGGCACATTTTGAGCTGAGAGATTTCCCGATGTAGGTAGTAAAACGACAAGTGTTAAGTAGCTGTTGTTTCTCTCGCTGTATTTTGTGTGCTGTGTAATTAATGTGTAGATTGTCATGGTAGAATACATTAGGAGGAGAATTTAAAAAGTGTCGTTTTTTAATCCCCCACGTTTGCTTTTAAGTGAAGGCTGTCTAAAGCACAGCAGGAGGGCAAAAACAATCAGTGTAATTGAACGCTGCGCATCTCCAGGGCGGCAATATCTGTGCTCATTCCATTAATCCCCCAGCAATCCAATTCATAATAGCCCCACGTTAAGAGGCACGGCGAGGCACGCTGGAAGCTGCACTCCTCATGCTTTTTCTCAGCCAGGAGGGTGCAATCCCCAGGCCTGTGCGCACCTTTATTAAAACTCAAAAATCAGAAAATGCAATCTCTCGCGTATTAATGCAACGTGGAAAACATTTCAAACCGCATTGAGTTTGAGAGCGGACCGGCGACATAGTTAAGAGTTTTGAAAGGCGGCGTGGAGAAGGCCATTCTGCCTGAGGAATGCAGGTACAAACTCTGACTGTTAGATTCCTCCACCAGCGCCCCGTAGCAGCTTTTCTGTGCTAGTTGTTTGGACTTACTGTGTCTTAGCAAACAAGATTCCATAGGAATTTGTTTCGAGTGATATGCCTTCCTGCATAGGTCATCGAAACAACGTTTTCCGTCTTAGGATGTTCTAAATGTTCAGTGGCATTCACCTAAACGCTCACTCGCTATGCTAATAGCTAATAGCTAATAGCTAATGAGGCCTCAGTAGTCAGAAAGGTGATCTGACCCCTCACCCCTTACTGTGCACTGAGCAGCGACAATGACGAGAAGCCGCTGAAAGGCAGCCTCAGCGGAGACATCAAAGCAGCCGACAGTGGGGACAGCCTGGTGGACTACGGGGACGAGGACGGCCAGTTCAACGAGGACGGCTCCTTCATTGGCGAGTACGCAGGGCGCAGAGACAGGGGCTCCATGGAAGTCAAAGGGACCGCTCAAATCACAGCGTGAAGAAGGGGGGTGGAAATATATACGTAACAATCTATCTTTAGGACAACACTGTAATGCAATGTGTGGAAGGGAAAAGGGAAATGAATGGCTTAATCCATGTGAAGCACAATTTCACGCGGAAATGAATGCGCTCTTGTCAGCTCCACTGCTACCTTAATTTCTGTGTTGGTCGGTGCCTGGCTATTGTTACAGATACGTGGTCATTTTCAAATTTATATGGTAGCGTAGATATCTAGGTTGCTACAATTTCCTTTTTAATGCGGCCACTGTTTGTACTCCACACAAAAAAAATGGAGACACCTTTTTTCTGTCACCTATGCAGCCAGTGATTTTTTCTTCTTAAGCGTATGTTTCATCATATAGCATGCAAAGTGTTTGTGAATATATACGTACTCTGTGTTTTTTGTTTGTTTGCAGTAAGTACTATCAATAGGTTTTATATCTGAGGTAAAAAAAAAAAAAATACGTGTTATTTAATACGTGCATTAAAAAAAAACAGTTTACTTCGGGAAATTTTTTACATGCAAATTCGAAGCTTTTAAAATTTCAATTAATAATTACGTTGTTTTCTAGATACCGAAAATAGTGAATTTTAGTGAAAAAATCTCTTTTTTTCTTAGGTCCAATGCACCGAGTCAATCGAGATAATTTTACAGGTGCTACTGGTAGTGCATAGCTACATAGCTCCGCACCTAAAAAAAACTTTTCTCTCGATAGGTCGCCCTCTAAAGGTGAATAGGGAATTCTAAAACCTGTTCCGCCTAATCTTTATCACTGGAGAAAGAGAATGATACAGGCCGAAGTGGATGTCTGCAAGTCTCAGAAAACTTTGCTCGTTCAAACGTCATTTAATACGTACAATTATCACAGAGAGAATCTCGAAGGGGTCTAAATCAGTGTTCATTTGCTTCCATTATCACTGTGGCACAATCCAGATCTTTTCTCCTGCCGATGAGACCGTGAGGAGCTGGCCGTGATGTATCCGTGCTAAGCCAGCTTTATTCATTAAATAAGTCCTGCCTGTTTGTGTGTTTAAGAAAAAAAAAATTATGCAGAAACTTCACGAAAGAATGACGAAACAAATTCCGATACTGAGACTTCAGGGAAGGGGAAATATAACTTTAGTAACTCCCAGATTTTTTTTTTGGTTTAAGTCGATGACAGTAAGTGTTGTGGCGTGACTTCCTTAGCAAGGGATGCGACAACCCTTATTAATAATTTTTTCTTCAGCGCACATAGCTACCACAATATTATACAATACATTACAAAAGTTTCTCTCGAATTCCAACTCGTATTATGCACCGCGTGTAGAAAACCATTTTTCCTCCACTCCAGAAGGCAGGTGGCATTCCTGGTTAGTGAATATAGAAAGCAGAGATTAGTTTCTCGAGCCTGGTGATTTTTTCACATATTCTAACGCTTGGCAGGTTGGCTAGTTTGGAATGCATGTCTATTATTAAGTATTACATAAGACGTCTGACATACCGACCGTGTGCAGATGCCTACTGGTATAGCTACTTTGGAACTTCGGCACACATATCGCATGTTGTTACAAACAAAGACGGGATTAAACATGTTAGTGATAGCAGTTTATAGGGTCTGAAATGCATGCATTGCATAGACCAAGATCACACTGCTCTACCACTGCCATATATTTGCCATCATAGCTATTATTAACGAATGACTGAATACTAATGACTATGAGTGTGCGTGATACAAGGTATTTCAATACAAAAATGTTGTGTAACAGTGATCTACTGAACATGTAATACGGTGACACTGTATTCCCATATTCCACTGCAAATTTAATAATCATGCAAAACCAGCGATAACCCCTATTTATATCATGACCTATATGCAATTGGGGTAATGCATTAAACAAATAAGAATAACTTACTACTGAAGAGACCAGGCACGTATGAATGTGTTAATATTTTTAGGTGGGAAACAAAACAGGAGGCCTAGTATTGTCCAGACACTGCCTTAGATTGTTGAATACCTTCTTTATTGCATATATTTACGTATATGTAAGACATAAAGGTTTCCGACCTTTCGGGTTGTACCAAGGAAATTGACTTGCACATATCCTTTGGTCATGAGTTTTAGCCCCCCGTTATGACAACGGACAGCTGGAAAAGGGAAAGGTCACTCTGCCAAAACTCTCTTACGGGTCTTGGGACATGAGGGAACGTTTCCACAGAAAGCATTCGCAAACCCTTTCATCTAAATCACCTTGACCGTTATAAATAATATAAATCCCGGGTCAAAGCAGGCATTTGCCTGTGAAGCCCCATGAAGCCTCACCTTGGGGTGGGTCTGGAACAAATGGCTGGTTTAAATGTACAAGAAAAATGAAGACCCCCCACGTCATAAATCTGTGCCCGCAGCGCCAGTAATAGATGGCTGAGAACATTTGGGTCACCGCCTTCATGAGTAAATGTGATCATTCTCTCTGAGGGGACTGCTCACCACGTGATCCGCCAAATCTAGTCCCGGGCCTAATTACTTTCTCATTCACGTCACACGTCACACAGCACACTGCACACTGGTGTTGTGGCCTGCGCTCTACTACGGTAGTTGTTATCAGTCAATTTGGGGTAACCCAAAGGAAAATATTTTAATGTATGTCCATGTGCCATGTTTATGCTGTGTACTTTTTTAAAAACTGTAAACGACTGCCCAGTTTTGCCACTGATTTGCTTTAAGGAATTTGTGCCACTTCAAATGCCAACATGATCATTGACACAGTCGATTTATAAATCATTGTGACTTAATGGTGAAGGGACAAAAACAGACATGTAATTATATTGACACATGGTTCATGTATCAGAAATACAGTTCAATACAATCATTTAAATACCCAGTCCCGCTGCACGTTCGTACATCAAGAGGAGAGAAACAGATTGGATTTTTCAACCAAAGTGTGCTTTGTTTTTTACTTGTAAAATAAATGTTTTGTCATTACCTTCAACTTGTATCAAGTTTAACACTGACCCATTCAATTGTCTGTATATTGACATCCATTTGTGGAGCTACATAGGTGAAACTTTCTTTACATTTTTTGGTAAATATTATGGAAAAACAACACAGATGTAATACAGTTTCATTGTGTCTTTTACCTTGAAATGTAATGTGCTGTTGTTTTGAAAAAAATTAAAATACACATTCAAACGTACCCTTTATTTTTTCTTTATTGCTTTTAAAATATGACAAGTTGATTATTATAGGAAAAGAGTGAGCATATAGCACTTTAATTTAAAATATTACACATATATGTAAGGACCATCCTTGTGATTTTCTCACTAGTCTGTGAAAGCCTTAGACCTACAGAATAGGAACCATCTTTAAAATGATAGGGGACCTGAGAATTAAACGTCAAGGTCTGTGATGGTCCTGACTTCCTGGAAGTGGTTTTGTCTAACGTATTCTGTTATGTCTTCTGAGGTGTCAGAAACTCACTTTACACGGGCGGCTCATTCATCACAAAGTTGTGTTTTTTTGGCCATATTCAGTAGCTTCAGTAACTTGTTTAATCTTTATGACAGGGCTGGGCGTGAAATTAGGCCAGGGTGCTCAGAGATACACCTCTCTTCATGGTAAAATGTGATAGATTTGGGTCTAAAGAGAGACACTGTTTCAGGTTTGTTGAAAGTGCCAAGATTGGGGGGGGGGGGGGGGGTTAATTTACATGCTACCAGCCAGCGTTCTGAGGCATATAGTTCATGTTCCATTTAAATGCATTTTTCAACAATGTATTACTAAGCTGGTTATGTACTATTAACTGGAAATTGGGTGCTAAAGACACCCTTTAGAAGGGTGCAAGCATGTACATAATGCTCGTACGGAGTGTTTTCTATGAAAACCCCATATTTCTTGTGATTCAATAGCGTCAAATTATCCACAAATCACATTACTAGGGAAGAACAGAAGAGCGTAAAAATCCTACCACATCTCCCGAGATTGTCAGGAAACACGTGGTGGCATCTCAGGTTGACTTTTTTAGGGCAACCGCCTGTTCCCTGCTCTGCCAGCTCCTATAAGGTGGGTACGCTGGGCGAAAGAAAAGAGACATCATCGGTCAGAGGTCAGGGGAATCCCTGTGGAGAGAGAAGAATGGGGTGAAGGTGTCACGTTCCAGAACACTCTTAGAAGCGCCTAGCAACGACAGGTCATTGGCTGAGAGTTCACAGGTCACTGTGGGGGTTAGATACAGAATTTGCAGAATTCATCTTTGTTACTTTTCTGCTCCATATAAGCAGTATTTTTTTAGTACGGTTTAATAATTTATTTTGGTATATATAAAATAGACATTACATTATTATTACTGAGGGTAACACCTTTTCATGAAGTTATTCTAATTACTGTGTATTTACATAGCAGTGAATAGACGTGTACTTGTGCACTAATATCACGTTATAATGCAATTACACCGTCCTTAATTGTTAATTTCATCGTGATCCATGGTAGTACACTGAATAGATTGTGATAAAAGTGTAACTATGCATAATAACACTGTAATTACCCATATGCGCACATGTATTAATGCACTACGTAACTGCTATGTAAATACATTCTCAGTGTTTCTGACCTGTACGACTTTCTGCTAGTTTGCACACGCAAAAACAAACCAAGAACTGATCCGCAGACAGGTCGTGACATTCGTAGATGTTTAGAAGTACGACGTAATGGCTAGCAAGAGAATTTAGGCTCCTTATACTACATGGTATTAACAATTCACTGCAGTTATCTCGGGCTGTAAAGTGATAGTGATGGTAAAGGGTGCAGTGGCACACAATATTGTATATTGATACATCCAGTCTCTCAACCCAGTTCCCATATCTTCAAAATTCTTAGTTTTGGCGATACCATGCCGCCTGTTTTGAAAACGTCACCGCATATACAGCTATAATCCCCTGTAAAGGAGTGGGACATGCTGTGCACGCTTCTTCTATAAAAATCACTCGGCTTGAGATGGTCAGCACACACACAGACAGCCTGTCCCTCTGGCACAGACTGAAACGGGTGTCTGGAACAGGGCCAGGGACTAGGATCACACCTAGCAACCCACCCGCGTCTAACCTGGCCCATTACCACATCGCTGAGAACCATAATGCATGCGTTCATACGCAAGTTTCTTTGGGACGTGAAGTGCCGTTCGTATCAAAGGTGCATTAGACCGCCTCCTTCAGGAAACATGCACAATGAAAGGGTGAGTCTCTGTGCCATGAAAAAAGGCCATCCTGTTAAGAGTGAACACATGGTCGAAAAAAAAGTCCTGTAACATGTGGCTGTCATCGTGCCACCCAGATGCAAATAAGGTCACCAGATTACTCGAGGGTCATGTTTAAATATTAAACTACAATGATATTGTTAATTTGTTTGGTTCCTTTCTATATAAAATCAAGGGGAAAGAGGGTTTTACACATTGAGTGTATGGACAAGAGAGTTTGTACAAACACATTATAATGAATATAACAACATCATGACTAGTACACACTACCAATGAGAGTTTCACACATCGAATTATCCTTACCAGTCATTTTTAACAACACACATTCGAAAATCGAATATGCGTCCTGTATTTAAATGATACAGAAATTATGAGAAAAACTATTGGAACTAAAATAGAAACGGGACCTACTGGATGAGGTGATGGAGATATAGAATTAAAATTTCAAAATGAATGATCAACAAAAACGTAATGAGCCTTAATAAAACGTATCTCTGGTGTATCCAATTCACAAACTAGTAAATTCTTTAAATTCTTTATTTTCGAGGCTAGTTGTGCAAACTCTTTCTTCTAATTTACATTTTGCGAGCTGTAGTCTGTAAGATTTACAGTTATGTTTAAATTTCAGCATTACTTTTGTAATAAATCGCAGCGAAAATAAGGATCGGTAGTCGCCCAGTTGTAAAACTGCCCAGAGTGCCAAATAACGAGTGTTATTTATATTATACTTATTGGCATCCCAGTGGCGGTTCCCCAAACAGAACTAAGTTACTACTGCGCCAAATAACGGCTGTAGCTCGTAGCCAAGAAGTGGCATCTGACAACGAGGATTTCCCCTGGACCCCAACACACCTTACCCTGGACAAGTGGGGGCGCCGGATGTAAACCCATAATGCCTCGGCCATGACTCATAAAAATTCCCGTGCTGCGGTATGTGTTTCAAGGGTGTGTGCGTGGTTGTTCTTCCATTAGCTACGACAACGGAATAATTTTACCACCAAGAACGAGGGGGGGGGGGGAAATGTACGTGTTTGATAAGTACGTTATTGCCCATGAATCTTAAATTATTTCATTACATTGCAGACGCAAGTAATGGGAGTAATATATTACCTTTTTTTCTTCCTTTTTTTCCTCCCGAGGTCCAGCCTTTCCCCCAATTGATTTACTGCAGAAATGGAACAAAATGAGGAGTCAGAAACAGTCCTCCAACACTATTACGAAGTGTTACGGAGGCTGCTATTATTCAGATAAATACGGTTAATTGAGCAAAAGCAGCTGAGGTCTTATTAAGTGATAAATCACTTTGCTGAATTTCAAAAGAGTAATGGACAGGGACGTCTTTAACTGGCCTCTGCTTCTTCTTTCCTTTGTCACTGCGGTTGTCTAGTATCAACCCGTACCTCAATATTTACTGTTCCATATGGCATTCATTTATTCAATATATGCAGCAATGTCACACCTCAGGGTGGGGGTGAAGGTAATGCTGCTAGTTGGCCCTGGCAAGTGCGAGATCCTTTCAAGGAGTTTGGTGCAGCACAGAGTAACATTTAAGTGCAATTTTTCTTTATTGGCCCAAAAGTTTGCTGGAAGGTGATTTAAATTTCCTTCACACATTTTCACGTGCACTTTGTCGGGGGCACCCATCTGGTTCCAGGTCAGACGTGCATTTTACAAGGTGTTGGAAGTGTTCCTAAGGGATGCTGGGTAATGCTGCCACGATGGCATCGCACAGACGCCGCAGATCAGACGGCGGTACGTTCACCCTGTTCCATCTCATTCCAACGATGCACTGCTGGGTTTAGGTATCCACTGCTGGGGAAGTATCCATGCGATGAACGGTAAGCGGTAGCCATGATGTGAAGCTCCTGGTGGACGACAATGTTCAGATTCGCTGTGGCATTCAAGTGTTGCTGAGTTGATATTGTGGGATGCGTGGTTTGCTGGGAACACTTTCCCCTCACCGTTACTCCAACGCCATCAGCCGGTATCACTAAAACCGGATGGGACGGGTCAATAGACGTGTGGTAAGAGAGACACAGACAATGGCGTGTCTGGCACTGACGATCATACCATGCTCAAAGTCGCTGTAGTCATTAATCTTGCCCATTCTAACCTTCGATCCAACAGTAACTGCCCGTCTGCCTGCTTTATATAGCAAGACACGGATAAGTAAATAAATAAACAGACAATGAATAAAATGGATGTGAAGATCTTTTACGATGCAGATTGACTGACTGCACGCTGTACCAAATATGTGTTGTGAAATTTCATGGCAATTGGGTGTATTGCTGTGGACAAATGCAACCGAATCAAAATTTGAATGCAGTGAATCGCACAAACAGGCATTGGCGGAGATGGAAGTTTTCTGCTCCAAATGAACACTGACAGGGCTAAGTTGTCTATTGTGCTGTTAAAATGTTTGAACTTCTCCCGGTTATGCCCTGCACTATAAAAGCCTCTATCAACTGCTGTCATAGTAGCAGGAGTGGAAAGGTACAAATATGAGTCTCAAATAAGAAATGAATAAATAAATAAATCGAAGTACCTCATTCGAAGAATAAACGTTGCCAATTATTCCACATTGTGAGAGATTAGGTTCTAAAATACCTGCCCAGTTGGAGTATTAGTTGTACTTAGACGTACCAATCCTGAAAACTAGAGTAACAAAGTTTCTCTCCGTCAGTAAAATCTGCTTTGGTTTTTCTCCCTCGTTTTGTATGTCGGTTATGATTCTGTTGCAAAGTTGTTTGCAAACACGAAACAGCCCAAGCTAGGCTTTGGCCTAGCACCTCGCCTTTCTGGCCCCTCCATGGAGCGCCCAGCCGGTGGTTCCCACTAGCCTCGAGGGTGGCTAATAAGCTAATCAAACTCGCTGTTTGAATGACTGTGTCTTCGGTACTGAGCCAGGCACACAGCTGGCAAAGGCGGCTCTTTGTGAGACGAGTGTGAAGACCGCTTTGCTCAGATCCAATCAAGCAAGAGCCCTGTTATCTGCTGTGCGCCGCTGTTCATCCGACCCCCACGAGGGTTGGGGGGCGGGACTCTACGCGAAAGGGGTTCACAGATTATATTTAGTGCACAATCTCACACTGGTCGCTCGGGGGATAAGCTGCAAAGAAAGATCCCCTCTAAGATACTGAAAAAGGCCTTGCCACAGCACCTCAGACAAATTACATAGCTTATTCGTGTCAGTGAGCACAACAACATGGTGATTTATCTTTAAATATATTGACTAAACTATTTCTTCAAAGTGTGGTATCTAGACATTAAGACACATAAACCGTACATATATTATCTTAATTCACAAAAAAAGACCTAAAAGAAAAATACATTTCAAAACCCAACTTTTTGGTCAGGCCTTGAACAGAATTATCACGTCAGGTAATTATTATTAAACATGAAGAAGCCATTTTTCGCTCTGTGATTTTACATTTAAATTGGCTCTGTTCTACTGACCAGTTCTGCCCTTTTCAACTGACCCACAAAATCTCTGTATGCCGAGTTTGAACTCTTTCTGTTGCTCACGGTGTCCGACAGATTGCATTAATTACACTGGAGGAAGTGTAAGGCTTAAATTCACGCTCAGCATGAATAAGACTGGATGAACGGGCACTACGATAAGAACTCTTCGAAAACTAAAAATTCCGGAATAAGGCCAGTGAAATGTTCAGAGCACGACGAAAGTACGTTTCGACACATCACTGCAACAGCGGGTAACCATCTTAACGTGCCACTATTCAATAAGCATCATTCCGTTTGATCCCCGTCTCTTTAAACTGTGTGCGTTTAAGTTGTATCTCTGCTCCCTCTCTGCACTTGCAGAGTCTGTCGATAGATCTGCAATGAGCTCCTGCAACTTTGAACAGAAGTCGCTTTTGCAGGAACTGCAGCGGGGTCACCCAACACTCCGTGGTGCCGTGGAGCAGCAAAACCCAGAGAGACGGATGGCACCTGACTCTCGACTGCCTAGCGAAGATCCAAGGTAAGGGCGATATTTACCTTGGATTGATTCCTAGGGCGGTTCTGGAGATGAATTGCTGTTTTGTATCTGCAGACTCCTTTAGGAATTAGGAATTTGTTTTGTGCCGGGAAACCCATCCCACAGTGGGGAGAAGGGAGATGATGGCAAAGACAGAAAATAATTGTTTCAAATAATAGTTTACGGACAAGTGGTGCCATGGGACAGAGCCAGACTGTGTGCTCAAGGACGGATCAGGTCTAGTATCATAAAGGTGTCTGTGAATCAATCTCACTGGAAATTTTAAATGAACAGATCTGTCAAATGGCTTTACTTCACCATTTTTATTGTAATCTGTGTTTTAACCTGTTCATGCTTTAGGACAGGTTTGTGAACCATCCCGGGATCATTCATCACATTTACATTCAGTCGGCAGAACTATAAAGCGTGCGGACGGACCGTCTCAGATCAAACCGCCGATACGGCGAATCGGCAGGTAACCGTCTCTCTGGTAACCGATTTCAAATACGAGGGGCAAAAGTGAACATCCGCCGAAAGAGCTCGGCGTCCGAACACATTAGCCCCATGCCCGCGGTGACATTTCTCATTTATCAGGAGCACACGGTGCCCGCCGCCCCAGGGGCAAGCACGCCACGTCTGCCCCGCGGGTCCCTCCCAACGGGCATGTCACACAGCCTTCTCTGTATTACTTCTGATGGTTTACTCCTCCTCTCACTTCTCGGGTCAGTGACGGGCGCCCGTGCCTTCTGATGAAAGTGTTACCCTTTTCAGTCATTTAATTAGATGCATTCCAAACGTTTAAACAGAGAGGGAACAAGTCCTGACACCACCGCTCTGAGTTTTTGTGGAACGGTAACTATTGGGGAACCGAGCTGGAGGTGTTTTTCCAACTGATTATATTTGAGACACAAAATTTTTGAGATGCAAGAAACATTTTTCAATGTCTTTCATTTGCTTTTTTACACAAGCAACATTTACATAAAATCTTAAAACCAAAACAAACAGACAAAAATAAATTATTAAGTCTGTGTGCATACTTACAAATCCGTCCGGCTTGTGGTGAAAAACTAAATCCCCTAATTCCCGAAACCGCACGTAATAATTAGCATGACAGACCATTGGCAAGGTAATGATGTGTACCTCAGGTGAAGCAGAGGACCGGAAAGTAATGACGACAGTCGTCAATCACGCGCGTGTACATTCAACTCAGCTCCTCCTTGATCGGTCCCTTTCAGGACAAGATTATAAATCACACGTTTTTCCAGTGAAATGCACAGTCAAAAGGAAAAGCCCAGGGCTCTGCAGCGGACCGACCTTTTCCCACGTTAACGGGAGTTAATCACAGGTTCAGGAGAGGACACTGCAACTCAGATCCCACGCATGCGGAAATGGCCCCAGACAATTGCGACTTTGCAACAATGTGGCAGGAAGGTGCTTAAGTAAAGACGAACAATAAATATCCTTTGACATTTAATTTACTTCAAGTAAAGGGAATTCGATGTTCAGCATACATCAGAAGACCTTCAGCGCATACATCCAGCGCCTTGTTTTTTTTTATAAGCTCTCCGCAGCCAATTCTAATTGTTTTTCTGGTTTTGTTGTGTTCGCCTAGTTTGCCGCATTGTGTGGTACGAGACAGAAACAAATTGGAAAGATAGCTGATATGACAGCAAGGGTTTTAATAGTAACATCAGTCATAACTACTGGCGCCGCCGTCATCAGCATTTAAGTCATTTTACAAATGACAATGTTTTATCTGAAAATGACTCTGCAACACCTCCATCTTTCCTCGCAGGTTTTAGTGGGATCAGGGCAATGCAGCTTATCACAACAGCGTTGAGTGGCTTAGCCAGTGAAGGTGTTTGATCAAGCACATGGTCTGCCCCGTGACACATGGACCACAAGTTGTTACTCAGATCATGTCACTGCATGGACTGCAGTGTTTTAACGGTGGCCTGGAGGTGGGCAGGGGTTATAGGAGGCAGTCTGCAGGTCTGCTTTGTCTCTCAGATTGGTTGCTGAATTCGTAGTGGGAGACAGAAACACAATAGGGCCACTGGGATACAAATTTGCAGTGGAAATAAGAAAAAAACAAAAACAAACAAAAAACACTACGGATTTAAAAAGTGAAAAACAATGTCTTGCTATGTGTTGTTTTTGTATTACTATTTTCCTGTGTCCAATGAGAACTCTCAAAGGTGCCACATATCCTCATGCTTACAATCCTCGTAGATTTGGTTCAAAACTGAAAATATATTGAGGAAATGCTTACATGAAATCTGAAATCGGACATGATACCAGACGTATAGAAAAGAACCTGCAGAATGAAGAATCCTTTTAAATAGTACAAGCTGTGCTCTCTGCATGAGGTGGGAGGGGCAAAAACAGATAAATTAGTATTTTCATATTTCAGCCATAAAAATAAGTCTCAGTATACAACATAAAATGTAAACTAAGATTCAATACCCAGTGAAAGCAGACAGACATTAAAAAACTAGCTAGCCATGAATTTCATTTATTCCCCTATATGACAAAATGACAAACAAACAAAAACAACATTAAAGTTGTCTGGTTTTTATCTTTACTTTCATTACTTTGCAAAATTTTCCCCTGGCAAAAGTGTTGTAACATAATTGCCTTATATTTGATATGAATTATGCACTCTGGTTCTTTAAAATGAAAGACTATAAACACACCAACATGGCTCCACGCGGCTCCCTGCCACGTCACTTTCACCTACCCGCTGTGCGCGTGTCCAGCGTGATGGAGCTGCTGTTTAAGGAGATTAAGCAGAAATGCTACATTTTGCCGGGGCTGAGGGGCAGATTAGAGGCACAGATGGAGATGCAAAGCAACGTTCCCAGGTGGTTTTCAGACCTGCTGAGCTTTATAGTTTTAGCTCTTTGTTTAGCAGACTTTGTTGGAGAGAGACGCAGCAGCGTACGCTGCACAGACGGGCACTGTGGTTTCAATGCAGATTATTACAATGTAAAATTATAATATACTAGAGTTAGTTGCATTTTTGTGGACAGCCGCCCTGCCAACTTATGAAATGACGATTTTGCAATATGAAACAGCTCACACAGTATGTCGAACCCTGTTTCCAGAATAAATCCGGGGCTTTACACTTACGCACCGTTGCCCTCTGATAAGGGCATCTTAGCCATCAGCTTCAGTACAGCTCGGTACACGGTAGCAATTTTTTAGATATGAGTTTTTTGCTGCCGAAGCACTTGCCAAAGGTGGGCCAGCTCTTTCTACCCGTTCAAAGTCACTAGCAGGCATGCTAATACTGATCGTGGAGCACATGATACTTATTCTAACGCTCTGCAGGGGCTGCTGGGATGTGATTTGCATATTTCACGGAGCAGCCCCGAACTTTGCATATCTGTCTTGATTGCGTATTTCTTACCACTTCCAGTAAATTTCTTATTAGAAATGTACAAAAACACCCCCCC
>JAOVYW010000511.1:0-13888 GCA_025775045.1 Hiodon tergisus | reverse complement strand
CTGGACCTACATGGTTTTCGCCAATTGCCAGGTGTAATAGGAACAATATAACCTGGACCTACATGGTTTTCGCCAATGCAAAAGTAATTTTAAATTACTTTTAATTGTTGCAATTATTCTAGCGAGTAAGAAACAGCCTAAGTCATCAGATGTCATGCATACATAATGGGTTTGTTTGTGAGAATTAAAAACGGGAAATGTCCTGGCAGAATAAAGCACGATAAGGGATTGTCCCTGCCCTGCCTGATACATTTGACTGATGACAAAGATAACATTATTAATGTTGATGCGCTGTGAATCCACACGTTAAATGCGTGGAATGTAACGGGATTTTTTTTACTTCTTTTTTTTTAAATTGCAATTATCGAAACAACTCAGGCTAAATCAAATGTATTTTTACAGAAGTGCTTCCTGTTTCACAGTGCCCCTCAATAAAGGAAAATTAGATTTTGATGTGATGAACAAGCCTAAATTCCTGGCGAAAGGCTTTCATGGTCGTGTACCTCACCCAATTACCGATGTGTGTGAGAGAAGGTAATTAGGTTTAGATGGTTGGTGGATGTTCTGAAGGACAGCCTGAATTAATAAGGGCTGGAACAGAATTGAAACCGGGAGGCAGGGCCCTTGTGTTGCTGTGGTTGCACAGGGGCACAGGAGCTCAATTCAGTCAGCTGGATTGTGGTGACTCCCTTTGACCTCTGCTCTGTCTGGGGTGTGATTGATACCGATCGTCCTGGCACCTTATTACCTGGTGAGCTGAGTTCAGGTGGAAGCCTCACGGATTATTTCACCTCCTTACATCTTACACATGCGCAGGTTCTGTGTCCTGCTGCCTGTGGCCGTGTTATTAAACACTACAGTGAACTCAGATTGATATCTCAGATTGTGTGGTGGAATTTTCCTCCCACGGCTCAGCTAGATCTTCTTTCTGTGGACATGCATTGCATAACTGTAATATCAGACCTTGAATCTATGTGGACTGAAGTTTTAAATCAGGTAGAATAATGGTTTTATTAAGTATAAAATGATAACCTATTTATGTTGCCCTGGATGAGAAACTAATAATAATATTAATGGTAATAACACAGTAAGCATGATTACATATTCATCATATTTGTGCAAATGTCTGGTCTAAAATAAACGGTTGTGACTTAATAATAATATTTGTGCGAATGTAGCAGCCATGAAATTTCCCGTTGATATAATTTATCTGCTTCAATAACGTCAGGTCATATATAATAGCACTTTCAACAGTTTCAAGGTTATCGTCGTCATAGCACCAGGTTGAAGAAAACAAGCCAGGACATCCGTTTTAAATGTTATAAAGGTTTTTGCATTGAGGAAAAAACAAGATGGCCTACCCCTTCGAGATTCTTCTTTGGCAAATGCCGTGTTTTTGTGGGATGACTCTCGTTTGATTAAACTGCAATGAAAAAATTCAAGACTGCAATTGGTCGCCGAGACCTCACTTTGGTTAGTGTGTCCAAACAACGGGCTAGGCCTTGAATCTGTTCATTGCCTAAGCGTTAGAAGCGTGAATTCTCATGCATGACATGACTTGATCGTTGTTACCTGGTTTTTTTTAAAGCAGTATGCCTATGAACATATTAACAGTGCCGATCCTCGGTAGAGAATAGAGGGCAAATGGTCTTGAGAAAAAACATTCAACAAGTTACCTCATATACATTTAAGCAGATATTTTATGGCTGATTAGCTATGATTTTCTGAGTGGTGCTCACAGAATATATAGCTTTATTATCACAGAAGACAGATTCCACACATTTAGAAAAACCATATTTAGATCGATGGGATTACTGTAAAAAAAGTAATTAATTACCAAGTCATTTAAATTTATGGCTACCACTGTCATACGCCATAAAAACATAATTTTTTGACTAAATGAAAACTTTTGAATTGAAAAGTAATAATTGAGATGGTATTCTGTATGGCATTAGCAATGTAATTGTCTTTCTAAGACCTAGGCCAGTCTAATAATTTGTCAACACAACGTTTTGGCTGTCTTTGTAAATAGGACTGCGTTCCTATCCGGAACATGCTTACGACACATGGTTTTCGAAGGAGAATCCTCACTGAGATGTAAGGTGACTTTATATTGGGTTGTGATTCATTTCATGAACTGTAGGATTCTCAGCTCCTCTGTCCCTCAAGTTTTCCTAGAGAAAATAATTTCTTTGAGGTGGGAAATTTCCCAAAATACCTAATGATGGGCTCCCTCTGTCACTTCTTGTAGTAATCACAGTGAAGACATGTATGAAATTTTGGCCCTACGTAGAAAAGCTTCAGGATCCCTCTTTCAAATGCGAAATATAACTAATGGGTCCTTTTTCCTTAAAGACCCAGAAATATCTAAGCAGATATGTAAAAATCTTGTGAGAGCCTATCGGACGTTGGGCGTCCCTGTACTCATGATAGCACAATGGCCATGACACCTGTTCCCCTTTTTTTATTGTTAAGCAATTTTATCCATGTATCCTCTGTTTGGATTTTGGCATTTGCCTTTAGGCATTAAGCGTTCTTACCTGTTGGCTCATCAAAAATATAACAACTTTATTGTGTTAAGTGTAAAGCTTGTTAAAACTCATCAGGGTAAAGGATTTTGTGGGTGCCCCTGCTTCTTCCATTGTGTCAGAGTTAAAATTCACCTCACAGATTTGAAAAGCAAAATGTTGGCTTCATTTTGACTCATTCTCCAGCCAAACGTCCCCTCTCCGGATTAATTGCACATGGTATGCTCGATTGGGCCGAGACAATCAATTCCCTCTGTACTGAATCAGCATACTTGCTGAGGAATGAATTCATTATTAAATCATAATTATGTGGACATAAAAAGAATTTCAGTCCCAAACTAATAGCCAAACTAAACATTGTTTTCAAAATATGGCTACTTATTTAAATTAATATAATACAAAAATAATACGAAATATAAGCGAAGCAATGGCAATTGTTCATGTGATGCTGCAACTTTTCAATAGCACTGCAAAAACAAAATGAAGTAATATTGGGTTTATAGGATAATAACTTTTCAGAAACTGAATACATTTGGAGTGAGAGTCACGGGTCCACGGCACGCCACGGCAGGGCACTCCACGCCACGGCACGCCCACAACCAAGGTCTCGCTGTGCGCCAGTACGTTTATCCCCTTTATTTTACCACACTTCAGTCTTGGCCCATGTCGAGTCTGGGGTGGTGATGGGAGAGACGGGAAGTGAAGATGAGTCGGGTCTGTAGTTCGGCTCGGCGTTCTGGAGGAGCAGCTTTGGGGGTGGTTAAGTGTGGAGATCATCTAGTCATCTGAGTGAAGCTGGAGTGTTTTCTGCTGAAAATATCTGGCAAGATTATCTGCAGCTTGAGAGCAGCGTTGTGGTTGGGTGGGCGGGTGTGTTTAGGAGAGAGAAAGAGAAAGGCTTGCATGGTTTATTATTAGCAGTCTGGTGTCTGGATTGGTTGAAAGTTACCTTCGGGGGGGAGAAGTCAGAAGGCAGGAACATGTTGGTGGTCAGTTGGCAGGCTGTGCAGATTTCCTCCACTCTCAGAGTGTCTCGGGAGGTGGGCGGGGATTCAGAGAGTCTGGGCTTTTGTGCTTTCTTCGCTGACCACGAAGAAGACACTTTCAATAATACAATCTTGACTTGTGTGTGTATTTTAAAACTTAAAATTCAAACCGTGCCCTGGTTTAAAGCTTGCACTGTTGGGATTTATTCACCTTTTCGAAACCTCGTCTCGCTTGATTTTAGTTCGAGAGCAAATTCGCACTTTGGCGATGGTTTCCTAAGAGAAAGCCAATCTTTAGGCATTGCGTTAGTTGAGCTGAGAGCTATGATTTACAGCCCGGTCTGTGTGACATCTATCATGTTCCATTTCTACTAATGAGCCCGGGATCCCCGTGCTGGATGCTAAAATCAAGTACTGGTGTTTTTTTAGTCAAACAATATACAGTAGAATTGCAATCAAGAGGCTGTATGGAGGATTTATAAAATGTCCTCAGACCCCAGAGGTACTGAGCTCACAGACTGTTTAGAGCCATTTAAAATGTAACTTGTTAGCAACTGCAGGGAGATCACTTTTCTTCTTTGGTACTTCAGATAGTAGAAGTTGCCATGGCAGCTGGGTGAATCGCATCCATCTTGTACACAGGCCTTTTGGATATTCCTCTGGATTTCCACGTGTAAATCTGTAGGATGGACCGTTCGTATTAATCATAATACAGTTATTTATATTAATGAACCACATTATTTCACTAATGAAAAAAGGATGGTGTATGCTTTTAAAATGTTTTGTTATTTCCAGCTAGGTGGCCTGCCTGTACAAAAGTCTGAGCATTACATTTCACTTACAAACACAGATAAGTGAACCAGGTTTTTGTTGGTCCCAGCAAAACATTCTTTAAGGGCAGTCACTTTTGTTTTGAAGTGCTGTAACTCTGTGTACTGGACACCGGCGCGGCCGCCACTTAACAGGAAATTATAAGGGACTTGAAATACTGTATGATTGATTCTGTAACTTCAGCTCTTGATGGAAGATGGGTTTCCAACCTGCCGTTAATCAAGCCATCTACGGTGTTTATGTAGCTGAGCCCCGCTACGGGCAGTGACATCACTTCCTGGAGTCAAATACAAGAGCACGATTGGTTCCTACAGCTTGGAAATTTGGTCTTTCGCTCAATGAGGTAATCCTTTCTCTCGTGCGTGTTGTGCGACGGTTAGGGGACCTAGATTCGAAGTCTGATTAAAAACGTTAGTTACACAATGATGTAAAGTCTAATATTGTGTGTATGCAAGTTGTAAATACATTTTAAAAACCATCACAGTGTACTTCACTTAGCTTTCGATTGTCAGGAAGTACTTGAGATGTTTGGGCAGGTGTCGACAATTTTCAACTGCCAGTGAATGTGCGAGTGAACGTTGTGAATTTGTTTATATCCATGGTCTCATTTTATGCCATAATAAGTTCTAGTACTTAACTACAGCAAAGTACTACAATAAACACCATTCAACAATGATTCAAAATATATTTAAATAACAGATTCAGACTCTAACATTACTTAAATGTAGTGTGTAGAGATGTTGTGACTGGATCAGAAAAAAAGGCAGAAAAATATCTTGTATATTGCATTATAACATATTGCATTCTGGCCAAAACTGCAGTTTCCTTAGAGCTGTTTCAGTAGCGTTAAGTGCTCAGCCGTAAACTTTTCACATCACAGTAAAATCATGACTGGTGTTTTGTCGCCTAGCCGTTTATCTGTCAATGCCGCGATGTGCTTCGGTGAGAATGTGTTTATCCCAGCGACTGCGCTGGAACGCACCATGCAAGTAACTGACCAAAAAAAAAAAAAAAGGTTAAATTCCTTTAATCAGTTTACTGTATTTCACATTTTCTATCAAAGCAAAGAAGTGAGACATTCGTGTTTATATTCCGTTTCACTTTCAAAGACTAATTCCGTCTGAGAACATTGCTACCTTTATGTAGTTTTTACCTAAGCAACTTTACTTACGGTTATAAGCACGCTTTATTAGATCTGAGACTTCAATGCCCTCATCTGATTTGCTCAAGTATGGTAAAGAAATATCGACTGGACATGAATTTGAATGAGGCTAGTTTTTTAAGTGCTGTAATTAGTTTTTTATTTTTAATTACACCTTCTTATTCAGAATTATACACATTTAGCATGAACCTTGACACATAGTCCACTTTAAATATATGCCCGGGCTTATGTTAACGCATCACACAACTGCTGCTGTACTTTTGGTTGCGGTATTTCGACTTTAATGAAGGTGCGTCATGCAATTTATCGCAAACACATGAAATAATTGTATTTACGCAGCCGGTTAGTGCTTTGCCAGCGTTTACACTTTTAGTTTTGAATTAGGGTGCGATGGTGAAATGGTGAAAAGTAATTTACTGGGAACAAAGTTAATGCACAGGCATTTACTAATAATGGTTTGCGGTAGTAGAACTAGTTCGCAAAATATGGAAATGTGTGGCACCTATGGAAATTTTTTTTTTCTTTTTATAAAGAAACGGGAGTGGAATTAGTTTCAGAAAACCAGAAACCGTTCTAATAAAAAAGGCCCATGAATAATGGGGCAAGACTGCCAAAATAATTATAATAATAAAAAATAATTTTGAAATAAATTACAGAAATGCTAAAATATAAATTATTTTCCGCTGACTAATTAAATCCGGGAAACCGTTAGGTAGAAGAACTTTTAAATTCAGGCTCGGCCTACCCTGGGATATGTGGTTGTGGTTGTGGTTATTATCTTTACAGTGTGTCACGGTTTGGAAGTCATTATTTTAATGGTGTTGTGACTATCATAACCTAAATGTACATTAGCCACTTCGTTAATTGGTTATGGTAGTGCCTGTCTCATTACGTGAATTAAATCAATTCAAGCCGCGATCTAGTTTGATGTTCCATTTATTGTAAATTAAAATCGTAAAGTTTGACAACTGACTTTAATGTTGTTACCGTGGTGCTGAGTGATGGTTCCAAGTTAGAATAATCCTGTAGTGGTAGCTGTGAAGTATCGTGGTGATTGCTGTAAGAAACCATAAGCTCCAAGAACCACTAAGCTTCCCACACCTGCCTATTTATCACGAGAACCCTCCTGGTGTGGTATCACTTGACTGCCACCTAGTGCCCTGGAGGAGTGACAACCCAAAACAACCAATCTTTCCCAATCCTGGTTCTCAGGACCCCCTGTCCTGTATGGTTTCGACGTTTCCGTGCTCCAACACACCTGATTCAAATGAATGGGTTGTTAAGAAGCTCAGCAGAAGCCTGACAACAACCCATCTGGTGACGACCTTGCCAGGAGTTGCAGGGTCTAAAATTACATTTTCAATTGATGAAAAAAATCCACCGGCCCATTGTGATTAAACACAACATATATTGCAGCATATATTGTATTTAATAAAGTAAATACTGTTGAAACAAGCCTTTTTTTAAATTAAAGATTTACATTTAAAGCATTTTTTAAACAATTAATTAAATTACATTTTTTAAGACCTGTCGGTGTGTGCGTAAAGATAATATCGAAGTGGTAAATATCGCATATTTTCCTCTCAGTGTTGCCAGATCAGAGGTTTTTCATCTTTACTAGGCTTTTTTCCAGAGGGCAGAATTTGACAAAGGTTTTTTGTAAAGATAAAGAATGAGCAAGAGGTTTTCCAAGGATTTTTTTCTCCCCCTTATTAATAATTTAAGATATATTTGCCTCCAGAGAATTCCCTTTATAAAGGCAGAAAAATGTTACAAACCGCAGCAGTCTACCTCAGAAGGAAGTGAAAAAGAAACACCGTGTTGTGCCAAGCTTGCATTGGCATGATAAGAAAACCCAACTCAACACACAACACGACCAAGAAGGTTGCCGTGCCTTTGTTCGGGGTGTTCAGTTCTCAATCCCAGCTAGTACAGCAGTTAATGAACATCATTAAAGTAAATACCCTAGAGTGGCCCAGTGAATTTCTGGACTTCAGTTCAATTGAGAATGTATGGTATTGCTAGTGTTACCAAAGAAATTATAAATGGGGAATGGTGTGAACTTAGCCTCTGGGTGGTTTAAATAATGCTGTACAGTATAATAAGTGTGTCGAAAAGACACGTTTTAAAAGCACTAGTGCGATTCTTCTTGTGTCTCGCTCTATAGAAGTCGAGTTGCCCAAGGGGCTTCAATGTTTAGATTTCTAATGGCTTTGATTGCTCAGATTACTACACTAATTGCTTTGATGTGGAGCAGCTTGAAAAACTAAATGCCCCCTGGACAGGATGCCGGTTTATCAGAGAGCCATTACAGAAAACCGTGTTTTTTTATAATCTCCAAAGGCCAGTGAAAAAACTCAGCTGTCCTAAAAATAAGACTGGATTAAGGAAATATTAATTCTACAATATTGATTTAATAATTACTGCATGTGTTTAATCCTTAGTACTGTTTAAAGCACAGTGATTATATATATATAATGTAGGCTAAATGTGTCATTGGTGTTAATCTCTCCTTCTGCTTTTACATACAGTTACATAGTCTTAGCTGTCAAACCATTGAGGTTCTACCGAATTTACCAAGAAGGCCTGCAATTGATGGAAAATGTTCTATGAGTGAATGAACTATTTTTCATATTTGATGATTATAATGCTGTTTTATCCAGGAAACGCAAAACGAGTTCAGGACCATGGACAGCTCCTATCCCACCACTGCAGTAAATAAATAAATGCAGATAGGCTGATGAGGAAATTATTAGCATTTCACATTTACCAACACACTAAAAAAATTGTAAAATTAGTAAATAACGGATATTATGACACAAATATGGGTGTTAAAAAATGGTTCTTCTGTTGTGTGCATGTAATTTTTCATAGTAACCCCACACTAAACCTCTCTAACCGGTTTGCAGGAAAGACTGGACATTTAAACACACATCGCATTCTTGCCAGAAGAAAATTGTGTTTGCAAAGGAGATGTAAAACAGCGACGGTCCCTTAGCCAAAGCAGCCTTTTCTGTTGCCATTCATGGCAATGTTGATACAAAACCATGAATTAGTGAGATAACATCGTTATTAAAATATATGCAACCTAAATATCTCAGATATCCCATTTGCTTCATTTTCATCATTGAAACATTGTAGGTAAATAAATCTAATATAATAAGTCTACGCAGTTAATAAAGTGTTGAAAAGATATCTTTTCTCTGTTGTTTTTTCAGAGCTGTTTTTGAAACACGTGATTCGTCTGTAATAGAAGACTTTGAAACTCGTGAATAATGTTATCTCTTTGGAGATAATTCAGAGTTAGCGTTATTGCTTTCCATGTGGCTGTGTGTTTTACGAGCACCGAACGGGCGAGTTTGGGCTCGTGCAACTGAAACATAACCTCACCGGTCCCTTGCCGTTCCATAGCCAAATGATGCTTGGATGTAGGAATCGTGTTTGTGTTAGGTTACAAAATATTAGCCATCCAGGATGTCCATACTGTTAAACTGTATGTTTCAGTATGCTTACATATTTTGTCACGACTTTACTTGATTCCAGCGTCCATTTATCCGTTATATGATACCACACAACAGAACTCTTTGGCTTAGAATTTAGCACAAAACAAGTAGACCACAGATGGTGTGCTTGGTACTCGCCTCCAAAACTCATTTTGGAATGAGAAAGGTGTGAACATTTTACCAGGAACTCTTTGCTGGTTTCTTCAACAGGTTCGTCAGTTAAATTTAGAAAAATATTAGATTAGAACAGTGCTAGGGTCACACGTCGTGTTTCTGTTTGTTTCTCCGTGTGCTTTGCAGATTTTTGCAAGTAAAAGCGCTCAGACTCAAAATGTCGTTTTTATCTTTGTAGAAAATTGACCGGCACCGGTGCACTGTGACTGACCTGCATCAGCAAATCAAACGTCTTGTCTCTCTCTCTCTCTGCTCATTCTGATCCACCAAACGTAATGTAGCAGGAAGCCGAATCGGTAATGCGGCGGTTTCCATGGCAAGCAGGGACCAATACATTTCCACAATCCCTCAATGACAATAAACCGCTAAATAAAGCACTTCTCTCCACGTTCTGAACCGAATGGGGAAAATGAAACGTCAGGGGTGACTGGCCAGAGATTGTTCTGGTCTTAAATCATCATGTCCTGCCCTGTGGTTCAATTCCATCTCCACTTCAGCCCTTGAATGCATATTGTCTGGTTTGTGCTTAATATTTTGTTGTTGTTTTGTATCCCCGACTGTATCACAGAATGTCAGATAAGTGCAATTCTGTAGGAATGAGAACAAGATTGTCCGGCATGAAATTTATTTTAGATTCATGTGATTCTTATTCTTATCGTAATAACATTCACGTTCACCTTTGAGGAATGTATAAATAAAAGTTTACGCGACCTCGGACCATACCAAATCTCGCAAAAACTAAATGAGAATTAAGTATCAGCCTGGAATTAGGAGGACAGGTCTTCCATACGAGGTCCTCTGGGATTTCACTTGGGTTGCTCCAGGTCTTATTTTCCCAGATCTGATACCTCGCTGTGGCATGATTTCTTTATCCACGTTTTCCCACCGTAAACATTCTTATAAAAGCAATCAGCGTTCAATTACGCTGCCCCCTCGTCATTTATCCCGCCGTGAGCCTGACGGAGATTTCCAGTAATAAAATCGTGATGTCTCACTCCCAGCCCCTCCCTACCCTCTACTCCACCCCCCACCCTGCGCTTTTACCCCACAGTCCTTATTCCACTCACACAAAACCAGTCCCCAAAACCTCTTTCAATAAATCGTTTTCCCTTATAGAAATGAAATTGTAAGAGGCAAAAATTGTGATCGTTCTATATTTAGGGTCTATTTAAATGTTCATCGTTCAAGGAGGCCGCAAAACATTTGTAGTCACTTACTAACTTCCTTACTCACGTGGCCACCCTGGGCCACGGAAGACCCGGGACGGGTAGACAGGTGGCTGTTCCTTTCATTTGGCATTTTGACCAACAAACTTAAATAAGCAGCACAATGCAACAAAGAGGTAAAATCACAAAAGAAATCCCCCACGTTGTGGAAAACAAAACTAAAACAGCTTTCAACTAACTATCATAGTAACTCAATAAATAACAAAACAATACTTTGCAGTCTCCTCACAACAACGACAACGACGACAACAACAACAACAACAACAACAACAACAACAAAATATTTTTTCCCCAACCAGCACTTTAGTCTCTCTTTTAAAAGTCTCTTATTTGCGGATATCAGTTAGTTAAACAACACTCAGGTGCAGAGCGAGGTCTTGGCTGTGGGCGTGGCTTAAGGCCATAGGCGTGCTACACCATTTTGAATGCCATGTTTAATCTCTCTCCTAAATGTTTGGGTGATTTTAGAGGCACAGGAAAGGAGCAGATGTCAAGAACTGAGAGCACCACATGTTTTCTGTATAAATACCCCCAATGCAGTCCTGTATAAACTGTATATGGGACATGGTATTATTTATAGGAAGTATATGTGAGGAAATTTCAGAATTATGCAATCACTTGACGAAAAATGTCTGTCATTTAGTGTAAAACTGGCAAGCATTTCGGCGTGGACTAAGCAGACCAAGTGCCCATTCATTTTATTACCCATTGTTGGTTCTTGCTTAAAGGAAAAAGTATTTTATGAATCCCAAATAATTTCTTAAAGATTTATTTTCTGTGAAAGGGCACATAATGCTTCTTAAAATTCAGGAAGTGTGGCACCGTAAAAAAATTAAATAAATTGACTTGGAAGTTTTGAACATACACACGCTAGTCATATAGGCACTGCGCTTTATAGAATTACAGACTGTCTGAATTAATCAATGGTCATTTCTCTTTGACCTTTTCATACCCCCTTTTTATCCCTACAAATTTAAACACATCTACCAGAACCCTGTTAAAAAAACCTCTGAAAAAATAGAATTTAAAAACACTTCTGTTTTTTATTTGCTGAGCATGTATATGCTAATGACAGAAAATCTCTAATCAAAACCTTTGTTTTGGGGAGTGATTTTCGGCTGGAACTGAAAATGTTCTTTAAGGTGGAGCAGTGGTTTATGCTTATAATTTTACATTCTCTTTTGATTGAGAATGTTGATTCACTTTATTCAATGGGTAGTCAATGTCACTAAACAATCCTACGTGTGCCGAAACTGTGTGGTCCACATGTCTTCTGCATCATTACAAACTAAATACCTATTAGGCCATTTCAGTTCCTTATTGAATCTCAGTGCTTTTCATGGCTCAGGCTTTTAATTATGCAAGACATAGTATTCAGCTGACATTATCTCAAATATGTAATCTCAAATATGTTAAGAGATTAGATATTGTAGTCACTGTTTCCTAGTGTCATAGATCTACAGTACTGTGAAAAGCTATTTGCTATTAGCCCTTATCTGGTTTTCTGTATTTTTGACAATGAATGTTATCGGATCTTCAGCTAAAACCTAATACTTTTAAAAAGGCACCCTGGGTTAACAAATAACACTTAATTTTGAGTCTTTAATAAATTAATAAAATAACTAAATGATGAGAACATTTCAGGTCCTGCCACAACATCTCAAAATGATTTAGGTCTGGACTTTGACCAGAAAAATCCAAAACTTAAAATTCCTTATTCTTCAACCATTAGGACGTCAACCATGAACCTACCACCACCACGACACTACCAACACAATAGCACTACCACCATGCTTGACCGCTGGTTCTCACTGTCCCCCGTAATGTACTTACATGGAGAACAAGGTAAAGTTCCCAGGTTTATGGCAGCAGTACTGGACATGAGATGGCAAGCTGGGAACTAAGATTGTTTTTTTATTTGTTATGCTCATATAAAGAAAAGGTATTAAAAACAGTAGTAGTTCTGCGTTGTAGAGTCACTGTGCTCAAGGCAGCAAATTTATTGTATACACGCGCTGTTACACAGGTTGATAAACACAGCTCAATCCCGTTACATATCTGTATTGTACTGTGAGTAAATGTGTCTTTTATCTGAAGCATTTCACATGGACAATTTTAAACATAAATGGACACAGCTGGTAAGATGATATTTAAGTGCACTCCATGCCAAGAAAGATGTATCTTAGGGGAACTTTACTTCATAAATACCATGATAACTTTTACATGGACTGCTGAGTTTAACTCAGAAGACCTGTAAAACTGAGCACTTTACTTTAGGCATTGTATGTTCACAGAAACTCATATGTATATGACTATGGAGCAGTTTTTGTGCTGGTCTAGCGTGTAGATTTGCACTTTCCTGATTAATGTAACAAATCCCTGTAACATTGGCGCGTTGTTCAGGAAGTATAGTGCTTAGCAAACTATAACAAATGAGAATTTACCCCCCGGTGTTCCACCGTTTCACATTAAGACCTACTCTTCTCTGCAAAAGTTATGAGGTCAATATAAACATTCCTTTGGGATAGCCTTGGCATTGGAACTGAAATAAATATTTGGAATTACTTTTCTCAGTGTGATTCCGCTTTCGATAAAGGTCCAGTCCAAATCTTTAAAAGCGAATAAACATTATTAAGTGGGTAAATTAATAATATTATCTGTCCTGGAATAAGACTTTATGGGATCTGAAAATCTTGCGCAGTAATCTGTGACTGTTAGCTTAACTGAAGTTTCAGAAATTTCATAAGCTTTCATTCAGTTGATGAATACAATTGACTCAGACTGAGTTTTAAGTAAAAACTTAAAACTATTACACAAAAAGCTGACAGTCAGTCTAGAAAACTTGTTACAGACTGGCTATAACTATACATTAGATTTTATTGATGATTATGTAACTGTTTGACTGCAGTGTGAAATTTCAAATTCAATAAAAATGTGAAGGAAGCTAGCTGGCATATTTAGCATATTTTATGACCTACTTTATAACATGCCACAGTATAAATGGCTGATGATGATGAAGATGAAGATGATGATCTCTTAATTTGAACCGGGAAACCACCTTTAATCTGAACCTCAACCCAGATCCAGAGAATGTTGTAAACACACCAAGACCCTTCCTACCAAATAATAACATAAATGTTCAACTGACCACAATGAGACTTTAACTGAATTTTTCCTGTCGTAGTAAGGTTAAAGTAACATGCTGATATTATACTTTCATCGTACGGGTGGTTATGACCTTTTATTCTTTATACTGACATGGTGCTTTTTCTCTGGGGAAGTTTCATCTGCATTTTTTTGAAGCCCATTCAAGGGAAGCTGTATGACCATTGGCTGAATGGCCATTCATCACTCACTTGAACACAATATGGCCAATCATCACTCACATGAACACAATATGGCCATTGGCTGAATGGCCATTCATCACTCACATGAACACAATATGACCATTGGCTGAATGGCCATTCATCACTCACAT
>JAOVYW010000509.1:0-17428 GCA_025775045.1 Hiodon tergisus | reverse complement strand
TATTTACCCTATTTATGCATGTAAAAAAATGTATGCAACACAAATATGCCAATTTCTGTCTCAAAACTGCTGAACAAAACAATTTCCATAACTATTGTATTATTATTACTTATTATATTTTTATTACCTATATTAAATAATAATAAGATAACATTTACTTTTCATGCTGGACACTTAAGGTGCTTTCTATTAAAAAACAAAACAAAACAAAAAACCGTCATAATGACACTGGCATATTACATATTCTGTATATCACCCTGGACGTATACAGTCAGTGTACCAATAAAACTTATGAAAAGATTAAAAACAATTTAATAAAAATCAAAATAACAAAACGTGTGTTGCATTTAAAAAGAAAACCTAGCCTTTTTTTATTAAAATGCTATGAGCTTTACTTTACAATGTAATTAATTACAACATTTGGGTATAGCAGGGTTACAATAAAACGTTTAATTCAGGCTCTATAAACCTCATCTCTCTCTATGACCCCCTGCACTGTATTTACAAGGATAAAATACATAATAAAACAGGACTGCTTAATAATAAAAATATTCCCTGGTTAAACAATAGGTTGTAAATCATTTTAAAATCATTCCAAATCATTTAAAAATAGTGAATGTAAAATGTTTTTATTTATTTGTGTGGGTATGTGTTTAGAAGGTATGTGTTCAGTGAGCCAACAAGCAGCATTCCCTAGATTCTGAATTAGTCAGCAGTCAGTAGACAGCTAGGACGGCCATGGTATATCACAAATATTGATACAGCTATGTCGAGTACCTAACCTCAAGTGCCTAATTGCTTTTATGGAATGGATTTACATTGTTTAGACATTTTCTCTAAAAACTAAAGAGACCATTTAAAAATTACATTTTTATTCCATATGATTATGATTAGTCGCTCCCCATAATTCCAACAGGACCGTGAAAAGTATGTGCCATCTTCTGGCATGTGATGTGCATAATTGTCAGTCCTCTTTCTTCAGGCTGGGCCCATGTGGTTTGTGCTCTATATATCCCGGAAGTGCAGTTTGCCAACGTGTTGACCATGGAGCCCATCGTACTTCAGTACGTCCCACATGAAAGATACAATAAGGTATTTTGCATCAATATCTTTCTTCCAGGCAATTTATACTGGGGTTTTTTCTTTCCTTTGGAAGATAAAGGTCTTTCTTAATAATTAGCTGCCCAAGCTCGGTGGTTTTCGATGAGTCCGACAGATAATTTGCATACGAATGCGGTTTTTTTTCTTTCAGTTTATGATAACTGGATACAAATACTGAACGCCTACGTGAGTGAAATTTGTTAGCTAGGAACCAACTACTTACCCACAAAACCTCAGTAGTCTTTAGTCTCTCTCCAAATGTGATTTTTAGTTGCTGTATATCAGGGTTCCCCAACTGACAGCCCATGGGCCAAATCTGGCCCACCAGAAATATTATTTGGCCTCCCCAAAGCACCCCAATTGAATTGGAAATTTTTTAAAGAAAAATGCTCTGAAAGTCCCAAATCCAATGTCCCTAGAAGGAAGTGACCCTACATAAATAATGCAAAAGTTACATTTTAACTTAATTAATCAATGATGAGTGAGAATGAGGAGACTAAATCAAAAGGAGGTGAACAGCGCCTGGTTCTGAAAATATAGCTAACTTATGTAAGTGGTGCCCAGCAACAGATGGAGAAATACTACACCAGTTGAGTAATTCATTTAAATTTTAAGCTTCATTTAAATTTGACTTTACAAACAACAAGAGGGCTTAATTGGAGTCTATTTCTTCCAAGCCAAGGGCTATATAACATAACTTAACTGGTTGAGTTAGGATATGTGGCTTAACAGCATCTTTTACAAGAAAATTAAAATGGCCTAATAGAAGGAGGTTTAAAAAAAAAAATTAGGCCTAATTACAATTGCAACTGCCCAAAACGGTAGCATCCTACATAAAACAATAATTAAAAGAAAAATGTCTTAAAAAGGCAATGTCTGTGTCTAAATGTATCGGGAGTCTCGGGATAACCTGCTCCTGTAACGACAAAACAAACATTAATTACTGTCAGCAAGAGACCTAAAATAGCCCTGGATAAGCACTAATAATAATAATCACAATAATTTTAGCAGCATATTTATTAAATACTAAGTTACTTAATGGGAAAAGTTGCATTTCCCCTTGGACACGATCTTGTGGATGTCGGGTGAGAAGGATGTGATTTTGATGCGCAGGCAGTCCTCGATTGGCTTATGTGAAAGTCGGTTTCTGTCGTGAGTCTTGATTGCATTCATAGAGGAAAATGAGGACTCGCAGGTGTAAGTTGATCCAAAAATTGTTAGCACATACAACGTAAGTTTATTGTTTATTGTGCTGTATTCCTCTAAGCATGCCACCCAAAACAATCACAAGGACTCGGCACTCCTATGCACATCCCTGAATTGGCTTGACATCTGGAATTCAATCAGCTTGAATTGTGGCCTCATCTAGCGAGGGTATCGTTTTCTTAGCAAGGGAGGAGAATTCTCCACCTGGGCGGACTGTGAAAGCATCACGTACAAATGCAATGATATCCTTGGGCATGCTGTAGTCTTCAAATCTGGTGGAGAAGTTGTCCCTCAGCTGGTTGATGAAAGTTTTCATGACCTCTGTGACAATGCTGCAGCCTGGTCCCTCTGCCTGTCGTTTATTCAGTGTGCTGACATGCAGTAGCCTTCCAAATCGAACAATTCAAGCTTCCTAGTAAAGGCCTCAAGTTTTTCACCCATTTCCACGACTGTTACTGCAGATTTAACCAGTTTAAGTAACGGAATATGTCAGCCAAAAAAGCAACATTAGAGAGGAATTCCTCAATTTCCAAAATACAAAGGTGGTCAGCTGCTGACCTCATTTAGCTTTTGAGAAAATACACAAACTGGTCATGCAGCTCACAGAATTGTTCTAGAGCTTTTCTTTTACTCAGCAAGCGCTCGTCGTTGTGAAGCAGGAGATCATCGTGGGTGGCCTCCTCTGATTCTGTCACAAGCTTGCAGAAAAGACGGTTTTGGGTGCTTGATGTCCCCTGACAAAGTTGATTATTCGCATTACTCTATCCATCACATCTTTTAGCTCAGCGTTTAGTCTGGCACACTGCCCACTCTGATGGATGAGATAATGCAAGCAATTAATTTGTGGAGCAATTTCCTTCAACCTTCTGACCAGGCCCCTGTGTCTGCCCACCATAGCAGGCTGTTGTTGATCACAAAGTTGACTTCTTCGAATGACAGGCCATGCTGCGTAAACAATTCTTCCAGCTTTGTAAATAGGATGTGCCCGGTAGTATGTCCTTCGAGGGGAATCAGTGCCAGTAGCTCTTCTTTAAAATCATTTCCATGAAAATAATAGACATATACACAGAACTGTGATACGTCTGTGTTGTCAGTACTCTTATCAATAGCCAGGGAAAAAATGCTTAGCCTGACTGAGCCCCTCCAGAACAATCCAATGCTTGTCATCCGCAGTGCCGGCTGTTGACGTTGATAGGGGCACCTGTTTGACAGACGGAATTACGCAATCCATAGACTTGTTTTAGCAGTTACACTATCCATAGCCAATTCCTCCAAAACTGTCACCATGCACTTTTTAAATACCTTAGTGTCTGTGAAGGGCATGTTGTGTTTGGTTAGAACCCAGGGAGCTTTTAGGGAGGCACTTGTGACCCTGTTATTGGGTCAGGCAACAAAGGAGGATTCTGCTGCCATGTGTGTAGCTTACAGTTAATGCTTCAAATTTTCTGCGTCGGGCCTCTGTCTGGGGCGGAAAAGGCCACTTTGAAAGTACCATGCTTAGATTCATAATTCCGTCTGAGATTGTATTATTTGTAAATAGCGACATTTTCATTGCAAATAAGACACACTGGCTTGGCATTGGAGAAAGATGGTAAGATGAACACATATCTCTCTGTCCATTCTTCCCTGAAACTTTGATTTTTATTATCCACCTTTCTTTTGATACTTTTTGAGAGCGACATTTTCTCTTGTTATCTAGGTAATTGTTCGGAACGAATTTTGACATAAATAAAAAGTAGTGCAGCCTACAGCAGGCTACATTCCCCACCAATCAACAAATAGACAAAAAATTATAATTTAATAGAGACATTGGTGATTTTATTAATCCGATCGAAATTATTATGTTATCATCCCTGAATTTCTTATGTATTAATCAGTTTTGTTAAAATGTTGTTAAATTTGTAATGTAGGCCAATTAATTATGCTAATATTATATGCAAATTATGTTCTGGCCCGCCGACGATTAGCTCAGAAAATATTGGCCCGAGGCCACACCTAGTTGACCTGCTGTATATTTTTTGGTAATTATATAAATATCGCCAGCTCTTCATATTTTCACAACTTTCTTCTTCTGCCCTCTCGTTCCTCTGCATCTAAACCTAATTTTCACTCTTATTTCCTAAATCCTCTAGCCTTTCATCCTTTCTTTTATTCTGTCTGTGCTTTTTTCCTTTCTTTCAGTGCCTCCATTTTGTATACATGACACTCCCTCTCCGTCTGTTTCTCTGTACCTCAGACCTGCTACATCTGTGAGGACCATGGCCGAGAGAGTAAGGCAGCTTGCGGAGCCTGCATGACCTGCAACCGACAAGGCTGTCGACAGGCCTTTCATGTTACCTGGTGTGTTTGTGTTTGTATACATGTATGTTTTTTTTTTAAAGTGAATACAAGTTTGTGATATTAATACGAACACTTATACTAATAAGGAAACACGTGGTTGAATTTGCTCGACTCCAATATCTTCTCTCTGTCTCCTCAATCAGTGCTCAGATGGCTGGACTATTGTGTGAAGAGGAAGGGCCTGAGGCTGACAATGTAAAATACTGTGGCTACTGCAAGTACCACTACAGCAAGATGGTGAGGCTCACATAGAAATACACTCAGTACTAAATTAATTTTTTTGCTAAACCCAGCTGGAACCCAGTGCTATTTTTTTTTTATTCAGCTGGTTTGTTGTCTCAGTAAACAAATCTGTAGCTCATTTAAACAGTCAAGTACCTGATTTATTAAGAAATACTTAAAATAGTTACTGAAGCTTAAAAAAAACTAATTAGTTCAACAACCCGTTGCATTAAATGTAAGTGGGTATTAAAACACAGCTGATATTCAGTTTTTGAAATGGTTAGTTTGAGTTCAGAATGTTTTCCCTTAAGTGTGAAAGCAAATTTTCCCAGTAATGATTAAAACAATCCGTCCCAAGGCGGTTTGCATCGGATCTGGGGATGGTTTGCTTATTTTTTTAGTTAGAGTGAAAGCAACATGTTCTCAGTTCGGTTGCAAACATTAAGTGTACCAAAGAGTCAATCAACTCCTGGAAGTGGTTGTTGCATGGCAAATAGAACAGAAAGAACAGAAAAAATGGTGAATTGCGGGTTGAGTTTGAAAACAAAAAAGGAATTTCTTCTTTAAATTTGGTCAGATACCCATGTACAAATGCTACTTGAAAACAACCCCAAAAAAAACAAAGCTGAAGAGTTTTCCAGTTAATTAAAATAGCTTGGCTTTAATTGCATTGCGGTAAAATGTAGAGCAAAAAAAAAAAAACCGCCAAGCCTACATTAAAACCAGGGAAATATTGCAAATGTGATTTTCTTATTGCCATTGCTGATGAATGATGCTCTCGGTACTCTTGAAATGATGGATTTTAAAATAAATTTGAGCCGTGAACATAAATAGTTTATTTTTATTTTTAAGCTTTACTTAGTCTCTTGAAAAAAAGAAGATAACAAAGCTTGCATAAGTGCATCGTTGGGATTCAAGCATGACCACAGCCTGAAGAAAAACAGTTGTGTGATATTAAAACTGCATACAACAATGCTGACATGTTGACAAATTTGACACATACTAAAAGCAGATATTATGGTTTAAAAAAAAAATTCTAAACCACAGATAGGGAATACGTACTGTAACCTGATTTAACCAGACCCTAAATACTTTATTCAGAGTATATAACATTTACATGTAAAAAAAGAATATTTGCGGAGAGTTACCTTTCATAAAACATGGAAACAGCAAATTTTGAATATTACCTTAATTGTAGTAATCCCCAGATTCAGAGGATTATGTGCGTGTAAATTTAGTCAGTGTTGAAAGTCTCTTTCTGTTGTCTTTGTGCAGAAGAAGATGCGTCCAGGAGGGGTCAGTTCTGGAAACTCATTCTGCCATACCAGAAGGAGTTCCATCTCCTTACAGGACAAACATGGCTCCCACCATTACCGGCAGAGGAGGGTGAGCCATGAACGTTCGGTGTCTATGTCAGTTTTTCCTCAGTCTGGTTCATTTACAAACAGTTTCTCTGTCTTTTCAACAAAAGTTAGCAGGCATGGAAAATAATTGCTCTTGCTCTTGTTAGTTTGAATTTGTATTTATAGTTACACAATGATCACCTAGAACGATAATATAACAGATATAACAGATATATAGATGTATATAGTGAGTCACCTGGTGTGTTATAGTTCCCTTTCAAATACAAAATATGGGTTAATGGGTTAATTTAATTAATGGGTTATTTCACTTTTAGAATCCCCAAATTCTGAGCAGTATGCAGAATTATGCAAGAGTGGTTCCATCATGTGATTGCAATCTTATAAAATGCCATTATAGATCTGCATCCAAACAGCTGAGAGTTAGGTCTAGTTATTTATATTCAGTATTCTCTTGCTTTTGCTTCCTTGCTGATTAAATATCTTCATTTATTGTTTGTCAATATTTTCTTTCATTGGAGGGATGTATCCAGTGAATGCAGCTGTGTGACTGGTTCCCAGATTTGTTTTTGGCTGAAGCTAGTCTACTCTGTGTGCCACATATTCTCAGCATGCTTTAATACTAAGCTGGCTGAAGATGTGTGGTATGACAGGGCTGCAGGGATTGTAGCTTACCTGGAGATATTTACGCTTGGGCATGCTCTCCCTTGTCTTCCAGAAACTTTTGGGACCGATGGCAGCAGCATCAGAAACACTCCACTAGGGTTTTTTCAAAATGCACCCACTGCACCCCCTCATCCAGTTTTGAATTGCAACCGCACGATCACAGTCTCTCTCTGCCTTCAGGTTCTTTCTTGGTGGACACAACCATCCCACTTCTGCTTCAGTGTGTTGCTAGGTGTGGTGATGAGGCATCAGCTGATCACCATGGACGCCTATATTTGTGTGGAAAGCACATGGTGTGCAGGGCATCTAGGGATCCTTGTGGAGTGGGTGCAGGTTTTGCTTCTAAGGAAAAACAGCTTCCTAAAGGAGGTAGAAGGGACACACATGGTCATCTGGACAGACAACAGTGGTGTTCATCAACCACCAGGGTGGTATGACGCCGCTAGGTCTCCGACACCTAGTGACCAAGATTCTGGTCTCAGGCATGATTCCTTTCACTCTTGGTAGTTCAACTACCAGGAGGAATGAACACGGCCGCAGAATTCCTTGTCAAGAGGGATTCTGGACAGCACCGAATGGAGGCTCTATCTTCAGGTGGAGATGCGGGACAGATGCGGCTCACATAGTCATCTTTCCTAGGGACTAGCAAGCAATTTATACCTTTATTTCCATTGCCTATTTAACATTTTTAACTATCTAACTTGTTTGAAATGTTTGATTGTGGTTGTGTCTATATTCTGGCTGGAGCTATATTCTGGAGCTTTTTTCCTCCTCTGCTACAGTTACTCTACAACCTCTTTGGGTCTTTGGGTCACACACCTGTTCTAAATTGCAATAACTTCAATCTGTGCTGTTGTTGTCAGCTATTGTGCTGTACTTTGACGCATTGCACTTAGCCCTAAGTCTACGGGTTTGTTGCACTTACTCTTAAACCGTCGTATTTGGGCAAATCACGTTTTGACGTTAGTTGACGTTGTCTACGGTGACTGAGCCTCATCACTCTCCCGTTCCAGGGACGCAATATGCATCCAGTAGTGGGTGCTCATCATAGTCCAGAGCTGGGACTGTATTGTGCAAGAACGCAATTCGCATGGTTCCACCTATTGACATAAATAGATAGCATGAACCAGGGCAGCATGAAGTCATCTATTCTCCAGCGTCTAGTGAACAATATTCTGCTCTGATCAGACATGCATATCCTCCTCATCAGGACGGTTAATCTACCAGGATTAGTGAACAAAGCCCCTGACCTCCATTCAAGAGAAAGTAATGGCCTTTCTAGAGGAAGTCTGGACAACATCTAATGAAGGCTTAACCCACAGGTTGTGAGCCTCATTTTGAAATGGTTCTGAATCTCTGTTGCAGCTCTTGTGCTGCGTTTGAGTCTTTCTGAAAACGTAATTGACACCCTGCAGCCATTTGTGATGAATGATGGAGAAAGATTTACCAAATGAGATTTTTAAATGTAGCATTACATTTAAAAATAGTAAAATCAAGAGTATTTAGAAAGTATTGTCAGGCCAAAATGTATTTATTTTTGAAGTAGCACTTTGAAGTTTGAAGTTTTGAGAGCTAAACAAACAGTAGATGATGCAAGAAAGATAAGACCCACTGGAGGACATCAGCAGGCTACTCTTTTAGAGGGTGGCAACTGTGGACAAATGTAGTAGGTAAACTGCTGCATGCGGAACTGGATGTATGGACAGTGCTGTATGATTTTTGGTCAACTGGGTTGGAATTAGGTTGCCCTGAAGAGGGAGGTTTTGTTTGATTGTTTTCTTCTTTTGTTGTTTTAGCAGGATATTTAAGTTTGTTTAAAAGTATGCCAAATAAAAATCTGGAACCCTCCCCCAATACGTTGTTCTCTGGCCGCTCGCAGACCCAGCATGCCCTTGCATGCTACAGTCAGTTTTCAGAGAAAACCACAAAGTTCACCAACACAAACCACTTTTCTTGTCTCTTCCTCAATCTTCTTCAAGCAGTTCTCCTGGCTCTTTTTTTAAAAAGTATTTGATTGTCACTGGCACAAGACAAGGTACCAACACCTCTCCATCTTCTTCCCCCAGACACTTAGATATATTTGTTTTTGCATGTCTCAGATATTCCTATGAGTACCAGATGTAAATAAAACGTTCAAATTATGTGAGGCTCCTATTGGCATGGTTAGGGTTTAAGGAGTACTGCTAAGTGAGAAGGGGGCATAATAACACAAAAAAGTCCCAGCACCTGCCCCCTATTCTTTGACTAATTCATCTAATGTGTGAGAGCAGGGCTATTATTGAAGATTCTGATCTATATATTTTCTGTTACTGAAGAACTGACAGTTAGAGGTCGTCTGTGGGGAGTAAGAAAGAGTAATCAACAAAGAATGAATATGGTACTAAATACTTATACGTGTATTTGACTGGCAGTTCAATTGTTGTCCTATCTGTTATGGCTCTCTACTTAGCCTGATAATTGTTTGAAAACATCGAAGTCCTGAAAACATGGAAGAAATGTTAAGTAGCTTCAGTAGCATGAAAAAGAGCACAATTTCCAAATTGAATTTGGTCAGATCTTTTTGTGAGCTGTTGTAGTATATAGAGGGAGTGGAGGGAGAGAAATAATTACACCAATGTTATCTCCCCCAGTTTACTGAAACCAATTCAAGGGATAATTAGGGTCAGCTGTTTGAATACTTTGGATAACAAATTTGATTTGGACCAGCCCTGCCTAATGTAAATCTGATTTTGGCCCTTTCAAAGTGAAGTTGTCAACAAAAAGGTTCTAGAACCACATGCCCTGATCAAAATAAATGAATGACGACCTCCAGGAAAAAGTTGTTGATCCCTATCCTAGATAGGGTTACAGAGCCATATCTAAGGATCTCTGGCCCTTCAATAGGAAGGTGTAAAATCATCTAGGAAGTCACAAAGAATTCTATAAAAACCTGTGGGCTTCTCGCCTCGGCTAAGGTCAATGTTCATGACTCAGAAAAGAAAGACATTGTCCTGAGATGATGATGTGACTTCCGCCCAGCAGTGATTCACACTGCTTTTACCTGGGTGTGTGCTACTCTGTCAGAGAGGGAAAGACTGTACTCTAGCACAAAGTCAGACATCAGGTTAATATCCGCTTTCCTGAGATCTGGGGCTTCAGGGACAACCATGCGTCATCCTGTGATGACCTTGTGCAGGCTGAGACCTGTTTGTTTGTTGTGGTTGGTAGAGATAGTAAACCCTCCATTCAACGCTCAGCTGGTAGGACAGTTCTTAGATTAATGCTGCTGTGATGTGTGATCCCTGGTCGTAGCCAATAATGTCAGACACAGAGTATGATATGCTTTATCAGTATAGCCGTGTACCCAGCCATTTGGTACTGGTAGGGCCCACCCACTAGGAGAATTTGAATTTGATAATTACCAATAGACATGTGTACCCTACGCATTTAGGAACAGCCTTGGTGGTGCAGCAATGACCTTACTACCCGGTTGTTCTTTTGGCATGTGGGGCAATGATCGATAACTTGTTGTGCTGATTTGTCCAAACCCATGTAGCCCAAATTGTGTACCACAGCTGGCAAATATTCCTGCAGCATAATAGGTGATTTGCTGTTTCACCCACCCCAGCGTCAATATTGAGACATTTGTTAATAACCCAAGGAAGACCCAAACCTGTTAAAATTTTTCTAGGTTGAAGCCAGTCCCTCACCACACCTTTTTCTCCTGCGGCTTCAGGAGGCCTCGGCCGATGCGGTATCCTAGGTACTGTGCCTTGGTTTGAGGTCCACTTGTCAAGGTGGTCGTCCCACAACGCAGAGTTGTGGGACGCAGACCTGGAAAACACATCAGAGAATTAGTCAGCTTTTTTTGTTGGGATTGAGTTTCACCAGTCATGAATGCCATCTGGTACCAGCTTGGGCCATTTGAGGGTCGACAAGACTCAGGCCTCTCGTGCTCCAATGCGAGCAGGATAGTGTTGAACCAGAGCCCCTTTAGCCCATGTCGGCCGGACTGGCTCCATAACCATCTGTGCCGGAGTGGGGCTTCTTTCTAGCTGTTGGGGTTTAAGGACATGTGAAATGTCATGGGCAGAGCTGGGTGACCATCCACTGGATTTTGTGAAGCATGCTGTTAAGGCTGTGGTCCATGATGACCGTGTCAGTGATGTCATCGACGCTTGGGTCATGGAAGAAGCAAGGCTGTTCCCAGTTGGTGGACTCCGTACAGATGGGCCCAGGCGAGTTTGGCTGATACTCCCAATAGCGGAAGCACTGTGCACTGCCGTGTGGCTTAAGGCCCATCCACGAAAGGATCTCACATTTTCAGGAAAATCACTGGGAATTCTCTTGGTTGAGATCCTACTAGATGTGCTGTGCCTTCCTGAATGGAGGGGGCCAGGATGCTGGCCCAGTCCTTCCTCACCCACCCTTTGCCTTCAGCCATCCTCTTGAACTTGAGATGGTTGGCCTCGGGATTGTCAGCGTCCATCATTTTGAGGAGCAGGTCCTGGAAGCAACAAATGGACAAGAGTATTCGGGCAGTTTCTCCCAGGGCCGGGGGCGCCTGTCCGATGTTACTAGAGGTCCCAGTCAGGGGCCGTGTGAAGTGGTTCATCATTTTTGCCTTACCATGGATTTTAATATCGTAGGGATCATTACTGTCACACTTAATTTGTCCTTTACCTCACTTCCAACCACAGATTCACACGGTACAGATCCAACAACTCGGTTCAACCAGCCAAAATGAGCTTTTCTATAGAATAAATGAAGAGCTATTACCTCTTTGCTTTAGGTCCAGACTTAGCTATTTCAGTTATCGGGTCCTCAATGGTCCTCTATTGGGAATCCCATCCCCAATTGTTAGATTACAATGGTAATTATAATTTTATTGGGTTTTTTTTGGGAGGCAACAAAGGAGAACTTGTGAAAAAATGTTAAATTAATCTTGTACAAGCTGTAGAGGAGCGATATAGCAAAGAAAATTGCACACCCTTGTTTCAACTGAACTTTCCATTCCGCCAGGCTTTATACTTCCCTCACCCTTGACATCCTGTTATCAGTTCAGTTCTGCCTAGGTGCAGAGCTGGATAGAGAAATAAGTGGCCCAATGCTATTTAAACCTTTAAATAATCTTTGCTGCAAAATTTATCGCAAATTTAAATAAATAAGAAGGTGGTTCATCATAAATCCACATTAAACAGAACTGGACCTTGAAGAGGGGATGGCCCTATTTGTCTATATGCAGAGAAATTATTTAAAATCATCACTAAATGTTTACGGCCAAACATTTGTGGCTAATTCAAGTGCAAAATAAGTTGGAGCATTGGTGCATACATGACATTTTTTCCCAATGGTAATTGAAATCACTATTAAATATTTTTCAAATGATGGCAATAATCACACAACATGTATTTCTTTTCAGAGCCACAAGGACAAGCTGAGGCAAAAAGAGCGACACAAGAAGTCTTCTGAAAGCATGCCCAGTCTAGGTTCCTCTCTCTCCAGTACCTCAGACAAGGTAAGTCTGTATGGTCTTTTGTTTTGCCCTTTCCCTTAGACCACTGGTTTTCCCCAACTTGGGTGGATTGTGGAATGTTAAAAATGGATCAGCAATATATATTTTGCAAAGACTTACCTTTTTTTTCTTGGTAAATAAAACATATTCAGTATTCACTTAGCAGTAGAGTAGGGCTGGGGGATATGGCCAAAAATGTCATCACGATAAAAAATTTCATTACGGTCGATATCGATAATTATCACGATAAATGTCCAATCATTATTTCTTTCAAGTTTAAAGGCTGATTTTTGCTCCTGAGTGATAGAAACCAGACGGTTAATTGTGGTTTTAAACTATTCTTTATGGCCAGAACATGACAAACACATCATTTGAGGTGTAACATTCAAAACAATTATAATGATAAAATCTTTTTTCAACATAAAAATATTCATGAGTAAAATTAAGTAAAATCCTTTTTCAGTCCTTTTTCAGTCCTTTTTCCTCAACAAAATAAATATCGTAATAGATTTAGCCTAACGTGTTGCCAACTCCACTGTTGTTTCCGCTTCTTGCGGTTTGAGGTCTCCGTTCACCTCGGTTGCTTTGTGCTTCTATGTACTTTAGCTGCTCTTAGACTTTGCTTAACAACTCCACGTGGCAAGTGTTTTTCGAAGACCTAGTGAGAGTGCAACTTTTTTATTATTATTGTTATCGTTTTATCGCCCAGCCCTACAGTAGAGTACAAATCACCCACCCTAACTGGAAATAGCTAAATATAACTTGAAATTACTTGAGCTAAGTTCCAGATAGGAAAGTATTGTTGTGCGTAGATATTTATTGTGTGGATAGGAATTTTATCTATGTATCCGTTTTTAATGCCAAACGTCATAACTTAGGAAAACTAAACTTAGTTGCTGATCCTGACCACAGACATGATGATGATATCTACCATGAGAAAGTGAGACTCCTGAATCCATAATCTTGCTTTTATCAATATAAAATTTAATATTTTTTAAGTCTTTACCCATGGGTCAAAAGAGGGGGCCTGATACACCAACTTGCCAGGATCTATCTTCCAGTAAAGTGTTAGACGCCTCGCCAAGCTCAAGAATGCAACAAAGCAGCATACCCAAATGAATAGAGAACCAAGAATTATTTGTTTTTTTTAAAGTTATGAGGACTAAGTGTTTTGTCAAGAGAAAAGGGTCAATGCATTTAAATTTCTAATTTTCATTTGTTTGCTATAAAAAATAGTAGTTGGTTCATGCAAATTATTTGAGTCATGGAAACTCTTACTGTTTGCAACCTTGAGTTTTTCCTCAGCTGGATTGTTTTGGAGTATGGGGTTTATCTCAAAAAATATTTTAAAATATCTTTTAGATCCATTTCCCCACATGAAACCAGTGCACCTCAGAAATGTTACCTGGGTAATGTGCTATGTTGGGTTTGCCCCATTTGTTTTAACACATGGACAGGTTCTTCCATCTCTGTCATGGAACTCTGTAGATCTGTCAGAGACTCTTGATGGCTTCCATGACCAGTGCTCTTCTTGCTCGACAGCTCAGTTTGGGAGAAGAGCCTGCTCTAGGCATATTGTTGATGACGTATACCTTCCTTCTTAAAGAATGACATTATTGTGCTCCAAAGGATATTCAATGCCTTTTAAAATATTATAAACCCCTCCTCTGTGTCTCTTCATAACTTCATCCGGGAGTGGTTTTTGTAAGCTTCTTGGTCTCCATGGCAGTATCATTGCCCTGCCACGGGACCTTGTATTTAATCTGAAATCAAATCTTTTTTTAGTGCACTCTTAATTTAATTTAATTCTGAAGGCATTTAGTTTCACCTGTGCCAATGTTATGATTGTCATTGCAAAAGGTGCGAATACTTATTTTATGTTTTATGAAGTTTTTAATGTTTTCTTTTATGTATTGTGACTAGGTATTTTGACAACCACGAGGCGAACGGGCTGCGCCACACGCAACGGAGAGAGGAATGCACACAAAATGTTCGGGTTAACTCGGAATACGAGCAGGGGTTTTTTTATTCGGCAAGCTTGTGTTGGAACACGCAACACAAAGTCTTTAGTTGTGGAGCTCTATATGCAAATGCTCTACCTCCAGATTTTGATTTGGATATTCTTGGTATATATAGATTCCCACCCTCTTGTGAGTGAAGTAATCTAGACATACGGGAATATAATATCTGTTAGATACGAGAGAGCTAGCCCATTTACAACCTTAAAAGTTAACAAAAGTTTATCAGGTGATAGAATGCTATTCTAGCAATATCTTTCGTATGCCGGTCAAAAGAAAGATCTGGATCAATTGTAACTCCAAGATCTTTAACCAATATACTGTTCTATCAGCTTTCCATCTAGGTCCAGCACATAGTCATTGAGCCTTGTTCGATGGCTTTTTTGGCTAAGGATGATCATTTCTGATTTGTCAGAATTCAGCAATAGGAAATGAGAGGACATCCAATCTATTAGATTTTTCAAACAAAGCTCCAATCTAGTCGACGGAAAATCCTCACCCGGGCTCCCTGACAAATATAGCTGTGTGTCATCCGCATAACAATGAAAGTTGATCTTGTGCTTTCGGATGATATCACCAAGGGGTAGCATATACAAAGAGAATAGAAGGGGGCCCAACACCGAACCTTGTGGTACTCCATATCTAACTGGACACAAATCAGATGAGTCTTCCCCAATTTTAACAAATTTAAATGTATTTGTCAAATATGACCTCAACCAAGATAGAGCAGTCCCTTTTATGCCTACGTGGGTGTCAGGTCTTTTTAAGAGGATATGGTGATCTATAGTATCAAATGCAGCACTTAAATCAAGCAGTACTAGAACAGACACCAAGTTATTATCAGATGCCATTAGAATATAATTTACAACCTGTGCCGTCTCAGTACTATGCCCTATTCGAAAACCTGACTGAAATGTTTCTAGCATATTATTAGAATTTAGAAATTCCAATAACTGCTGGGCTACTACTTTCTCCAATATATTAGACAAAAATTACAAATTAGATACTGGGCTAAAGTTCTGCTTAAGAACATATGGGTCTAAATTTGGTTTCTTTAAAGTTGGTTTAATATCTGCTGCTTTGAGAGACTCAGGGACACATCCTGATACTAATGACGCGTTAACAATGTTCAACATTGGTTTAGACGTTACTGAGAGAATATCTTGAGTTTTGGTTATTTTGGCTACTGTATCAAAAAGAAATCTTGGGTTGTTTTTGTTCTCCTCAATTAGTTTGGAGAAGTATGCAGAGGGAGCAGCTACCAACGCACATTTATAATTATGAGCACTGTCTTGCCACGCAATAAGGAAAACCTGTAGTTTGGATATGCGCCACTTGCGCTCCAGCTTATGACATTCCTGCTTGAGTTTCCGCGTATAATTGGTGTACCATGGGGATAATTTATTATGCTTTATTGTTTTCATCTCAGAGGAGCTATCTAGAGTTCCACTTAATGCCTTGTTATAGATATCTAGCATTTCATCCACTGAGGTAATTCTATTGAATATTCTTTCCTCAGGTAAAATATTTGGCAGCTCTTTGATAAGCTTTAGCATCGTACTTGGATTAATTAACTCATAAACTGTTTCTGCTCAGGGACCTTGGAATTCGTCAACTGAATTACAAACGTAATAAGAAAGTGATCAGAAAGTACCGGTTTGTACGGAAAAACAGATACATTTTCAGTATCAACACCAAGACTAATAACTAGATCTAATGTATGGCTGCGACAATGCGAGGGTTCTGCCACATGTTGGACAAACCCAAATATGGATAACACAATATTGTCTCTGAAGATTCATACCATAAATTAAGTAAAAGTAACAATATCACATTTTCCATAGCCTTCTGCCCTTAAATGTGTAAACAGGCATGCACCTGACTTATTAAGATGGGTTTTTTATTTTGTAAATATGGAGGTTGTCCCTCTTGCCTTCTATATATGTGTTAGCCGGCTGCATGTTTGTGTTGGAGGCTTGAGGCTTTCTATTTTTATTGTTTTTATATAAAAGTCAGCCAATATAGTGGCAGTCACACTCAATGTAAAGCTTATTCAAATTCTTAACTAACCTTTAAAAACTTTAGAAGAAGAAAAGTTGTAAAGAAAACATAGATAACTCACTTATTATGACATATATATGCACCTTTGGCCTTTTTTTCACCTATGGCTCCCTGGGCGAACCCCCGCTTCAGCGTCCCCCGCCAAAAAAAACAAAAAAAAAACATTCTCCACTAACTAATTTTACATATACATGTCAATATATGTCAACCAAGAGTCAAGACTAAACCGATTTCGCACAAACCAGAAAAAATGAAACAATATGTCTATGAAACTATATATATATATACAACAGGTGAAATAAGTATTGAACACGTCACCATTTTTCTCAGTAGATATATTTCCAAAGGTGCTATTGACATGAAATTTTCACCAGATGTTGGTAACAACCCAAGTAATCCATGCAACAAATGAGCACAGCAAATTAAGTTATGTGTAATAATGTGAAATGACACAGGGAAAAAGTATTGAACACATGAAGATAGGGAGGTGCAAAAAGGCATGGAAAGCCAAGACAACAGCTGAAAACTATCAGTATTTAAAAAGCAATCCAGCCTCTTGTCGGTGCAAATTCATATCAGCTGGCTCAGTCCCAACTGATGGCCTACAAAAAGGTCTCATTGTCAAGGTGTCACACAAGACACATCTCATGATGGGTAAAAGCAAAGAGCTGTCTCAAGACCTTCCCAACCTAATTGTTGCAAAACATAACGATGGCATTGGTTATAGGTACATTTTGAAGCTTCTGAATGTTCCAGTGAGCACTGTTGGGGCCATAATACGGAAGTGGAAAGACAATCATTTCCCCATAAATTTGCCTCGACCAGGTGCTCCTTACAAGATTTCTGACAGAGGAGTGAAAAGAATAATCAGAAGAGTTGTCTAAGAGCCAAGGACCAGTTGTGGAGAGCTTCAAAAAGACCTGCAATTAGCAGGTACTGTTGTCTCAAAGAAAACAGTA
>JAOVYW010000508.1:0-17429 GCA_025775045.1 Hiodon tergisus | reverse complement strand
GAGCACTTCCTAATCTCAGCTCATTACCTGTATAAAAGACACCTGGGAGCCAGAAATCTTTCTGATTGAGAGGGGATTAAATACTTATTTCATTCCCTCTTATTGCATTATTGCATTATTGCATACTTATTGCATTCATTAAAATGCAAATCAATTTATAACACTTTTTACATGTGTTTTTCTGGATTTTTTGTTGTTGTTATTCTGTCTCTCACTGTTCAAATAAACCTACCATTAAAACTATACACTGATCATTTCGTTGTCAGTGGGCAAACGTACAAAATCAGCAGGGGATTAAATACTTTTTTCCCTCACTGTACATTCACATGTTTTTATCTAAAGTGACTATCAGAATATATTTATTTGGTACAAACAACAGATAAAGGCCGACACTACCATCCCAACCGTTCCAAAAACTCTGTTACCATGATCCCAAGTAGCATACACAGCTGCTGATTGATAAAGCAATGCCCATGTGAGTAGAAGTTCCACAGTAATTCAACAATGGTAAACAGTCGTTGTACCCCAGAGAAGCCCGTCCTGGGTTTTCGTAGGGGCAGTTCACTTAGACGTGGAGAGGGTGTCTCTACATTTCAGCTAGCTATACCCACACATTGGTTTCAAGCAGGCATAGGAACATAAGCAAGTGTTAAGGAAGGATTGCAGACTTGTTATCCTGATATAAACAACAATAAAACAATTTAAGGACTCTCGACCCGCTCAGTTGGTAATGGCGTACAACTGTCTGCAAGCTGAGCCCCATGATCTGAACTCAGGATTGAATGCAGATCATGTCATTTGCTTATTATAACCAGGAAAACACGGTGGCTGTGCTCAATTGGCTGATTTCTGCCTGAGCTACGTTGGGTGGGAATTGTCAGAGGTTGCCTTGGCTCTCAACCGCCTGTAGGCTAGTAGTGCTATCATGAAGGGACGAGCCTCTCCTCTAATTGCAGCTGAACCTTGTGTAAAAAGAAATTCAAGAGGGTGACCTTATCTGTGTTAACACTACACTAGAGTTCAGCATTTTCAGGCCTGAGGAAGGCAAACCTGTTTATACTCACTATCAATGGGACTCTTGATGGGGTACGATTTGGTGACGTTTCCCACACAGCTTATTAACTGAGGACTGATGCTCTGGCAGTAATCTTTGATGGCTTTGATCTGAGAGACGCTGGGGGGGGAGTCCGTGCGAAAGATGGCCTGGCAGTACTCGCGACAGATTGTGTGTCTTCCAGCATAGCCACAGCACACCGAGCCCACTTGGAAAATGCACGTATGCACACATACATACAGGAATAGGTTCAAAAACATAAAAGTCAGAAAATTAGACCCAATAAAAACAGAGCTTTAGTTCTATAAAGCTTGTACTTCATACATCACTGGCATTTAAGAGAAGGCCACACAGATTTAAACAGTTCAGTTTTGGGTGTGCTTGTAATGAAATTACAGAAATGTTGGTTTGTCTTTGAAACAAATCCAACAACAACTACTTTCCTATGTTCTTGTGAGAATTTGAGGCACTTTTTGTGGTGGTCAAGCGGCAAAAGAAGAGGCAAAATTTTACTAGACCAGCACAGGCCGCCATCCAAATGCACAAACTTACTTTCATTTTTAGTGATGCAGCTGTACATGGGTCTCTGTAAAAATAAATAAAATAACAATATCTTACTTGCCAAATATAATAATTATACTAGAAAGTTAATTGTGTGCAACACTATTGATCAAGGATATGGAGCCCAAGACATCAACTTGTATTAAAACAAATCATTTCTATAATACTCATATGAATGGGGATAGTCATCATAACATTATTCAGATGAATGTATATCAAAAAATATATTTTAAAAGCCGATCAAAGTATATCTACTCCCACCCAAAGCCTTTTCTGAAACTTAAATGGAGGTGAGACAATGTAGCAGAGTATTTTCTTCTAATGCTGCCTTTAAAAAATGATTATGACCAGAGCCCCGATTTTATCGCATTTCCTTAAAGCAATTTCGTTTCAGGATTACGCATTTTTTTGTTGTGCTCTTTGTAACTGTTTAACTGGCAAAAAATGTACTACCAAATTGAAATTTTAGTGTTGAAAACTGTATAAATAAATGCAATGTGTATATTGTACAGAACGTAAAAGAGCGGGACAGAGAAAAAAAAAACATGGCAGCATTAAACATTCCTTGCACACCGATTCCTTCAAAACAGCACTGCCGTAAATGCATATGATAAAAATAGCTTTTTCCCCCATCTCACCAGAATCGCTCTGCACAAACTGCACCCGTTTTCTTTTCTGGTGTTTCTCGCTTTTAAGATGCTTGACACAAGTGTCCTTTCTATTGTGGTCTACTGCTTCGTTACACACCGAACAAAAATATTTATCATCCAATGATTGAAATTCACTAAAAAGGACAATCATTTTCGCGTTGCTTAGCTGAAGTGTGGGATGTTGATGCACGTTTAGCTGCCATAGTTGCAGTCAAAGGCGGATTTTTGTTTTGTTAGTTTTATTCAGTGTTCCACTTCCCTTTAACCAGAGCTTAGTGGCAGGAAGCATATATACTATGTACAGTAAAAACTAAATGCACCCAGATATAATATGTCATAACAAGTGAGCAATGTCTAATCATTACATTATGTAGGGTTTTCGCAATGTTATCGTTAGCGGTTTTTCGTGATTTCCCGTGATTGCGATAGAATTGTGGCCCTAATTATGACAATCAAAACATTGTTCCACCTGGAAATGGGTTTCCTCTTCATTTTAACACTTTATTAAGAAATGCCACGGTTTCATGACATATCGAAATTAATGTTCGGAAAGCAATTGCATTGACCAGTGTGGAATATGGACCACATCCCTAACAATTTTCATCTCATTCATTTATACAATCAGCAATTAAAGTGTAAGAACCTTTTTTTTCACAAAGGCACAAACCATATTCAATCTTTGATATTTCCATGCCACCCACTGGTCACAATTTACATGACCTCAACTAGCTTTGAGTTACCTGGATCGCTGAGTAAAATACAGAGCATTACAGACCTCAAAAAAAATTTAAGATTAAAAATATCCAGAGCAGTACTGTAAAGTATCACAGAAAGAAAAAGAAAGTACCGCAGAGTCAAAACATGCAGGCTTGAGTTTGACAGACAACAACTGGGCCTTTTAAATCTAAACAAACAGGAAAGAGTGAATCATTGTTTAAGTCATCATGAAAAACACCTTAAACCTTTCCATCCACTAGATCGTTATGAAAACTTGGTTCTTATTTAGTAGAAGATCCAAAGTTAAATTCATAAAATACATTTTAGGAATCTGTTCAAAGTGTGGAAGAATATTCTGGAGTAAATGCTTTGTACTGCATAAATTTAACATGTTGTTTCCTTAAGTGTTTTATTGCCTTCACCTTTTGTAGTCTCCCTGTTCCTGTGTCTTTAAAGACAACCATTCCCAGAGGGGAGGGTGGAGGCTAGACCCCTAAGCAAATGGCCTGTCTGGGTGCCAGGTTGTTTACCCCCCTCAATGGAGTCATTCCCTGCTATGACTATGTGGTAGCACCTTGTCTATTGTTCTGCAACCATCCAATAAAATCAATTTGTCTTGCATGTAAATTGTAGACCCACTCTGTTTGTCTTTGATGTTAGCCTATAAGTAAGCCATGTCTGCCTGTATGCATCAGAGATGCTTCGGTAGACTTAGGCACTCTGCTCTAACCATCTCTCCATTCCAGAATGTGTTGTATGTCTTGTATGTTTGTAATAAATCCAAGCTCAATCTAAAGATTTCCTCCTAAACAGGGTGAAGACCTTTTTTCTTATAATAAAAGTTTTACCTCAGGGTCTTTTTTGCATACTTTCCTGATGTCATTCTTGGATGATGCCTGGTGAAACAGCACAAATATGATTAGAAACAAATTAATAAGGACTAATGTCTCTTAAAAATATACACTTTCAAGATTGTAAATTACAATCATTGCAAAAATCTTTCAATTCTTGTATAGCCAAAACTTTGCTGCTTTTTTCCTATACAAACCTCTGCCATTCCCTTCTAAACATTATTCCCCTAAGTGCATCAAGTACGAAGCAAATTATTTTAAAAAATTACCATAGAAACAGTAACCAATCAACCAAAAAAATTATGGAAAATCAATAAAACACTTTTGCCTAAATCCAGCAGATCTTTTCCTTTATAGAATATTAAAATCCACTAACTTCTCTATAGGATGAAAAAACAGAAGAAAGGCCTCATATGCGGGCACACGGGTATAAACATAATAAAGAGAGTATAGGAATAAGCAGAAGAATAAGCTTGAAGACCACCCATCAGACACAAACATACAAAAAGTTTTGCTAGTTCCTCTTTAGCTACTGGTCAGCATTCCTAGGCTCCTCACCAACTTGCAGTCCCGGTGGCAGTCAGAAGAAATTGCCAACTCGCAGCACCCAAGGCCCACCCAACCTTCTGACTTTTTAGACACCCCTGTCGGATACAGAGAAAATTCAGTCCTCCACAATTTGGGTCCTTTGATGCCCGATATGGTCAGACTCGATGGCCAAATAGCTGTAGAGGTGGACACATTTCCTCCTGGTGTGACTGAGACACTGTCACAGCTAGAGGACAACTTTGAGCTTGTGCGTACTGGGCTCTTATCGAGATGGGCTTGTTCTGAGTATGGCTGTTCTTGCACATGGAAAGTCTTAGGCTCCCAGTTATTCCCAGCTTGCATTAAAAAAAAACACAGATGACATACACACACCAACATCAATGAAACAGCTGCAATTGGACAGTTGTACTGCTTTTAGCAACTCCTAAAATTGTCCTGGGAAATTATCTAACATTAATTTACCTCACAACTTATAGGTTCATAATTTTACCTGGCAATGTGGATTTGATGCAAATCCAAAGTTCATTCTGTTAAAAACAAACAGATATTGTTACAAAATGTTTAAAAAAAACATTCCTGAGTACCCAGAAGATCAAAACTGCAGTTGACTGAAAACTGCAGATGGTAAAAGCCACTCGTTAACAGTAGTTCCAGTGGAACACAAATCCAAGGACTGTGGTTCAGATAGGGTTTGTCACTGTACAGGGGAACAGAAAAGTTCTGTGTTGCTATAAACTTAGCAGTGTGTTTACATCTGACTTTACGATGGCACCCATAAAAGAGGTGCTGAGTTGTGTGCATTGTTGGCTGAGGATGGGCATTTTCGTATCCGAAGCTTGTGAGCTAGTAAGCTCTAGAGAAGTGTCATGCATAGGTGCTATTGCAGCATAGAAATGGATTTATTGCCGTTGTGTTTGTCTGTGGTGGCAATTAAATTTATGCGAGACAGCAGTGACATTACAAATGGAAAACACAGGCAAACCTCATGTGTTAAGGCTTTGCCAGTTCTGCAAAAATCACAAGCTAGTGAAAAAAACTTAATAATAACCAGGCAGAGGATAAGACACATGCTTATGTGCCGTGCTCAACAAAACCAACCTGCTAATGACCAAAGTGGATGGGTTATTGTTCTAGACTCACTTTGCACGTTGTTGGAAAAGCACGGCTTGTTTGGCTGGCACATGACAAGAGTAACCGCAGACAAAGAGCATCATTGTCACCCATGCCTCTGAAGTAAATAATGGCATGAAGCGTAAGTGTTATTCAAGAGGGACAAAACCCAGCGAGGACGTAACAGCAAAGGCTGTCAGAAGACTGATTAAAGTAAACCATGCTCCACAGGCCCAATTTTTATTTACATTTCAAAATCTGAAATCAAACCATGCCGAAACTGTTTCAAAATGCACTCGTCTCATTTTGAAAAAATGAGATTAATAAAGATACATAAACTGATTGCATACTAATTAAAAGCTGGTTCTGTACAGAAGATTATAAACGGCGCAGATGGAATCATATGGCACCTATAATAGCATGATTAGAAAAAATGTAATCGCAATGAATGAAGGGCTTATAACGATGCTTACCATAGATTCCGGGCAATAGCTTGGTAATCGCTGCAGCAGGTGCTTTAAACGTGACTCACTTTTAAAGGTGAGGAGCTACAAACAAATAGAGGTGTATTATGAGATACATACACTATATACACATGCCTGAGCATCACTATGTCCTCTTTAAGTAGTCCTCTCTGACTCAGAAAGTCGGCTTTCTATTGTCCCTCTTGGTATAAAGGAGTTTTCAAATAAAGTCCATCTTGGTTTTATATATTTTTTTAGTCATGAGTCATAAAATCCGAGTGGGAGAGAGAGAATGCACAGGCCAACTGCTCTTAAGCCAGAGGTTAGGGAGAGAAAGTATTTATCATGAATAGCACGCTCACTTTAATCATCAGACTTCCACTTCAAACAGTCTGCATTTTCTTATAGGGGCCAAATCTGTCCCGTGGCAACAGTTCACACAGACATACTCTAGCTGATGCCCATTCCAGCCATTCACTCCTTTTAATTCAGTGGTTTTAGCTCTGGCCTATGGAAGCAGGGATATTGAGAGTAGGCTTTTTTAAAATTCCATATTTAAACCAAAGATTTTCACCAGTATTTCTTAAGCACCTTTCTTAAGCATTTAACCACTTAACAGGAAGGTTTTTTTTTTTTGCACAAATCTATACCAGAACGTGCTATAATGTCAGTAATGCATAAAATATTTTACTGAGTGCTCTAAGGTGAACTTCTACAAGCAATTATACATTCACAAGCTCCACTTGGGCCCATTTTAGTGTCCACTGTGCACCGAAGAGCAAAGGCAAAAGAAAGTGTCTGAAGATGAAGACTACACGATAACTACTAAATGATAATCCATGGGAAATTAATATTACCTTGATTTAATCACTGTTTACTCCAGAAACATTTCAAATTGTTATTGCCTTCTACCTTGACACATTTATTCTGATTCCATTAAAGAAGAAATTTCTGTTACAAATATCTAGAAAAAAATAAGGCATTTTAAGGAGGCTCTTGAACCAACACACATACTCAGCTGTTCTACATTAGCAGAACCCTGTTTAGAGAAAAAAAGAATGAGAGAGAGAGACAGACATTGAGAGACAGAAAGGGCCTGTGAAGTTGCCCAATATCTCTTACCTGATCACAGGCTTCCCTACATGGTGAGAACTCTGCAGCGTAGTGACAGCATGAGGAATCTGTTCAGATGAGAGAGAAGAAAGGGGGGGGGGTTTGCATTTGTTTCATTAACGCCCCGTTATTTTTAATGTTGTGTACCGGCTTTAAGCACCTAATTTACCTTGAATTCTGCAGTCAGAAACTGGTTCACTACAGCTTGTAGAAGCCAATCAGTCCAAGACAAACGCTATTTGAGATTTGCTCATGAAAGTCGCAAGAAAGGCCATTCATGATTTAGGCAGCTTAAATTCCATTGTTAATATTCACATAACATATAACGTCTAAAACAGCCAATGTTATTTCTGCTTGAAATCTCATGCAGTGGGGCTGTAGTGACCAGCCAAGGAACAGGAAATAACACTGTAGTTACCTATCTGGGGTAAAGATAAGAGGTTGACATGGAGGCTACCAGAACAAGGTGAAAAATATCTACTTAGAGAGGCCTGATGTAGTGGGAAATGGGGAGGCAAGAGTTATTCTAAACATGAGACCCCTCCCCAGGCATGTTACACACAGCGGCTGCAGGATCAAAAGCCTAGTCAACATCTTCGGTGTTGAATTTTGGGATTGATAAGTGACTGAAGTCACAGCTAGATCGTAACACAGTCACTTACACTTTTTTGCTTGTGTCCGCATGCTTTTTGAGGCCAAATGAGGTTGAAGAGTTTTCATGAAAGACTCCAGCCAAACTTTGCTGATATATATATACATACAGTACCAGTCAAAAGTTTGGACATGCCTACATTTTCTACATTGTAGAATAATAGTAATGACATCAAAACAACTAAATAACACATATGGAATCATGTAGTAACCAAAAAAATACTAAACAAGATTTTAGATTCTTCAAAGTAGCATGCATTATTTCAAATGACAGGTATTCCTATCTAAGTTAATTTGTGGAATTTTTTTCCTTATTTACGCATTTGAGTTGTGTTGTGACAAGGTAGGGTTGGTATACAGAGAAGAGCCCTAATATATAAAATACCAAGTCCATATTCTTGCCAGAACAGCTGAAATAAGCAAAGTTAAAAAATAGTCCATTATTACTTAAAGACACAAAGGTCAGTTAATCCAAGAAAGTTTCTTCGAGTGCAGTTGATAAAATTTGCTCTCATGAGGACCGCCACAGAAAAGGAAGACCCAGAGTTACATCTGCTGCAGAGGACAATGAGTTAAAGTAACAGACACATCTCAACATAAACTGCTCAGAGGAGACTGCGTCAATTATGGTTGCAAAGAAAGCACTACTAAAGGACACAAATAAGAAGAAGATTGGGCCAAGAAACACCAGCAGTGGACATTAGACCAGTGGAAATCTGTCCTTTGGTCTGATGGGTTTAAATTTTAGATTTTTGGTTCCAACCAGTGTCTTTGTGAGATGCAGAGTAGATGAACGAATGATCTCTGAATGTGTGGTGAATTGTGAAGCATGGAAAAGGAGGTGTGATGGTGTAGGGGTTATTTAGAATTCAAGTCACACTTGACCAGCATGGCTACCAAAGCATTCAGCAGCAATACGCCATAATGTCTGGTTTACGCTTAGTGGCACTATAATTTGTTTTTCAACAGGACAATGACCCAAAACACACCTCCAGGATTTGTAAGGTCTATTTGACCAAGAAGGAGAGTGATAGAGTGCTGCATCAGATGACCTGACCTCCACAATCACCCGACCTCAACCTAATCAAGATGGTTGGACCGTAGAGTGAAGGAAAAGCAGCCAACAAGTACCCAGCATATGTGGGAAAACCTTCAAGACTGTTGGAAAAGTATTCCAGGTGGCTACCTCATGAAGCTGGTTGAGATAATGCCAAGAGTGAGCAAAACAGTCATCAAGGCAAAAGGTGACTTCTTTGAAGAATATCAAATATCAAATATATTTTGATTTGTTTAGAACTGGTTACTACATGATTCCATATGTGTTATTTCATTGTTTTCTTTCATTATTATTTTACAATGTGGAAAATAGTAAAAATAAAGAAAAATCCTTGACTAATCCTGTCAAATTGACAGGTACTGTATATTGTTACAACACTTGGTTGGACACAGTTCCTTCTAGGGGGAGTGAGGGTCGAACACATTGAGAGAGTGAAATGTGTGAGTGCGAAGCAACACAACAGCCGAATTTCTAAATGAAAGAGAGGTAAATAATTTATTGTATACAAATATGACAATACGACTCAGGAGTTCAAGGGAACTTTGAAATGAGCCAAAGCAAAGCAAGTAATAAAAACGCTCTTTCTAAACTAAATAAAAAGTACAGGGATGGCACCCGTTCCTAACCTAATGTTCCTAATACCGGTACAACTACGTGACGGGGTATATTACTTACTCTCCTCTTGTCCCTGTGTGTGGAACCAAAACTGCACAAGAACACTATACCACGTATAGGTAAAAACAAAACACTTACGTTACAATCTCTAAGTTGCCAAGACACAACAACCGCTATAAACAAACACCAAGTAGACAACAACAAATAGAGGACAAGGAGAATTTATACACAGACAAATGTCTGATTTATCGGGAACAGGTGCAATAACGATGAATGAGGGGGAACTGATGAGCCAATCTCAGTCCGACACCTGAATGAAAACAGAAGAGAAGACAACAGACAGCACACCACCAATATGGACACACATGTACGTTACAATATATATATATATACTGTATATACAAAACAAATGAAATAAACAGCTTCAAGCAGCAATGGGGAGTTCAAACAGCTGTAGCAAAACATTGTTCCATTGTGGCTATTTGTGGCATTTCAACCTCCAATCCAACCAAACGTCATGCTGAACAGCCTAAGTTGAAGTCAATGGGATTTGCAGTTCCTAAGAAGAATTTTTCAAGAAAGTCATAATATTTTTTTAAAAAGCCACTTATCCAATTTAAGGTCTTAGGGGAGCCAGAGCCTAACCTGGTAGGCACAGAACACCCAGGAGAAGGTGCCAGTTGATGACTAGGCCAGGGACACACAGAAACTCACACATTCAATTTAGCAGATACCTCTCCAGCTAACTTTTAACTGTGAAAAACCAGAGATAACTTGCAAACTCCACACAAATAGTGGAGCCAAGACCGATTAAAACCAAGGACCCTAGTGCTACGGTGCACCAACATTAACCACTGAGCCACCATGCCACCCCAAATTTCTTTTGATACACTGATAAACCTATTGGCCATTTTCACTTGCAGAAACCTTTCCTTTGCAATTTGGTTTGGTAGTTTGGTATATAGACTATACTATGGTGAGGCAATGGGCAAGAGGGGAGGGGCCGAGCTTCCCCACCCAAAGGAGCATGAAAACATGCCCTTAATTTGGTAATTGGTGGATTATTCCCAGGCCCTGGCTCTTATTTATTAATTAGGGCCAGGTGCATGGTTTAAAAGTTGAGCAGTCAGTCTCCTCAGGGCGGTCTGGTGAGAACTTGATTGAGGTAGTTTGCTAGGTGTTCCTAGGGGCCAGTATAGCTAGCATCTTGCTAGACCAAGAAAAAAATAAAATGTGCTGATTCAGTTAGTTATCCATTTTTTGTGAGCAAATCTGCTCGTAAGACGATGTTGTAAATTAGCTAGTGTAGAGGTCTCTTGTGTTGTAAAGCAAGTTAGTTTCAGGATTTTAAACTTGAATATTGCATTAACAAAGATACATATGAACTAGACTATTCAAAAATGTATAGACAAAAATTAAAAATGAATAAACATTTTTGAATTTTATTTATTGTGTTATAATTAGCAAAAAATGAATGCATGCATTTTAACAATTAATATACCAATCATAATTGGTCACACCAAAACAGTTACTGTGATCATCCTGGCCACAACAATTCAAAAAGTTCCACACTTGCTGGGTAATCGATTTAAATTTAATTTTAATTTAAAAGGGTAATCGATCCAGTGGGAGGAGCAGTCTCTCACAATACGTAACACATTTGGTGTCAATTGGACTAACGGATCATGAAAAAGAGATTTGTAAAAAAAAATCTGAAAAAGCAGAACAACATCATGGGTTTTTGAGGCTATTCCTCATAAGTAGAGGGACCTAAGAGACTTTGCTTTGATGATTTTCGCTCATACAGTTCACAAGGGCGTTAGAATCAAAGACATACTTTTTACAGAAGAAGGAGAAGAAGAAGAAACACTAACAAGAACAATAGGTTTCCAGCAGTGTATTGAACCCTGATAATACACTTTCTGAGAACTATAATCTGTTTATGCTTCTTAAGAAAATATCAATATGCAACTTTCTTTCATCTTGGGCCAGACACTGTCCTCTTCCATTTGCCTCTGTTCTGAGCTGGAAGCTTTCATCAACTTGAATGTTTTTTTTCTCCCTTCTTTTTTCATGAATGTGGATTCCGAGTCATGCACTGCACGAATGAGTAACAACAAACATTGCTTCTCATATCAAGATGAAACATTTCCAACTCTAAGTGCTATGTTTTCCTCTCTAATGTACCAAGCACGTCTGGTCAGAGCCATTAGGCCGGGGAGGAAGTGCCCGACTGCATTCTGCTTTTAATCCACGGTTAGTCGAGAACTCCAAGCTGGGGTAGGGGGCTGGGGGTTTCGGCTACAAGATCAACCAGGACATGTTCTTTTGCTGGTAAGAAATGAGCCCTTTAGCTTTTTTATCTTCACCTTGGTAGACAGTATGGCTAGGCAAAGAAGGACCTGAACTAATGTCCTGGTTTTCACTGTTCACTTCTCCATTTCAGACTATTTAATTCAATTTAATTCAGTGATTTCTTGAACCTTTCAAAATTTAGTCTGAAAACACTAAACAGTTTAAAACAAAAGCAGCATCACACATTCACAGAGATTAGCAATTTTTAGACGGGAGACTGGGGAAGGCATTTTTATTCCTTTTGAAGGACACATCATACAAAAGTTATAAACATATGTGATTCGTATAGATTTATTGATGTGTTAATACATTGGTTAGTTATTGGTTAGACATTTGTATTTAAACCTGTTGTATACGGATTAGAAGAGACTGGGTACAGGCAAATGTCAAGGAACATGGGTAGTAAGTAATAAATCAGGACTGGAGCCTACCATTGAGGGAGTGGAGGATGGCCCCCTTTGTGAGACAGGTATGGATCCTATGAGAAGTGGTCATTAAACAAAGCAGAGAGGAGAAGCAAGGGACTTAAACTCCTTTACATGCTGGGTAGAAGGAGCCTTACCTGCTGTTTTTCAAGGTTTAGATTTCATAAAAGCCTGTCCCAGCTGAGCCACAAGGTATTTGCCCAATGTACTTGCAGTTTAGAGAGGTAACATCAAAGTAACCCAAAATCCACACATACATCCTCCTGTCCTAATCAACCTCCTTCCGACCGGTTGTAGGAAATCATGTTTCTAAAAAACGGTTTCACATAGCAAATTGGTGCGCATGAAAAGAACATAGCAGCTTCATGTGAAAAGAGAGTGCAAAAGAGTGCATTGGTATCTTATATTGGGACCTCTGGCTGGGATTAAAGCAACTTGAAAGGGTGAATTTGACAGCCCGATGGGGCTGACCCAATGAGAACAAAAACCAGATGCTTAAGTGTCTTTATGGCTTTCCAGAACACAGACCTAAATTAAAGTTGGCTCTAAGTCCGAGTTCACCTGTCTAATCCTCTTGGCTGTCTTTCAAGAAATCATTTATCATTTAATATTTAAAAAAATATTATAATATTAGACAGACAACTGTCTTTGACCCATTGTTTGCTTTTTCCATTGATGCACGGAGAATGTATTCCATTGACAAGCGATTTATGTGCTGCTCCCCAGTGAGTGGGGCAGGAGGAGAGGCCCCAAGTAGTGACTAAAAGCTGCAATGAAGTAGGAAAAAAAAGAAGAAAGAAATCAAAGAAGAGGTTCAAGAAATCACTGAATTAAATTGTCTCAAATGGAGAAGTGAACAGTGAAAACCAGGACATTAATTCAGGCCCTTCTTTGCCCAACCAAACTGTCCACCAAGGTGAAGACAACTCAACCGCCCAGAAACGACATTTAAGGATGCACCATTAATCCTGGTGGTGTGATTATAGTAAAAGTCAGTGGGCCTCTAAAGAACTGAACATAAAGTAAACAGTGCAGGTGTTACAGGAGGAGAGGGACTTGCTGGCACCCCAAATACAATTTATATTTTTGGCATTTAGCAAATACTCTTATCCAGAGCAAAATACAAAAGTTGGAGATCGCACTCAGAACAGTAATACTTTGACCTTGAGTATGAAAAGATCCTGAAGGAAAAGTAGAAAAGAGGATGATGCAGGGCAATAAAAGAGGAGTGTACAGATGCTTCTTGTGTGTCTCCAACTTCAGATCCATCAGGGGGGTGGGAGTGCACAACATGTAGTGTCCCATGAGGCAGGGAGCTTGGGTCAAGCACCATCACACATCATAATAAGTTAGCTGATGACATACAAGAGGGTCATTTTTTATCCTTTTAGGATAAATTAGTATCCATTCTAAATGGACTGCTGAAAATACATTGAAATGTATAACCAATTTCAAGGCAAGTTTAAATTCTTATACAGTATCAATTATAAATTACATACAGCTTGAAATGGAGGCTTTTTGTAGCTCCTCTATTTTAACATTATTTAAAGCGATAGGGTGCCATACACCTGTTGTTCCTGATGAACATGAAGAAGAAAAAAAAACACAATAAGAAAAAAATTCCCTTAAAGAACTGTTTACACAGGCCACAAATGCATTCTAATCACACCACAATATAGCAAAATTAAAGGCAGATACATTTTGTGTCGACTGACTGTATAGACTACATATGATGTATTCAAGATACACCAATTTAATTTAAATATGCTTGTATTTACACTGAATTTAAAAACGTTAGTACAGCGAAATTTATTTAATCTGAAAAGTTTAGCTCTAAAAACAAATGTATTTAATGTCCACCTCAAATTGTGCCAGGAATTTAGTTTTAATAACAGGGACTGTTAACACGTCACTGGCGCGTGTGGTCAGTACACATTCCAAGCCTTAAGAAACAAACCTTTTTTTTAAAGCTTTACACCTTCACCAAGGCGCTGAATCACCAAGACCCAAAACACAAATTTAAAATACAAAATTTAAAATCGAAAAATCAAGTCGATATTATATATTCCACATTTAACCCCCCAGTGACACTTAAATTGGACATATTTAATATTTTAACGAGTGAAATAAAACCCTGCATCTTTTTGATTACCGAAAATAACATGAAACAAATGATAATCAGCAGATAAGTACAATTTAAACCATCCACGATTAGATAAGTACACAATATTTGCCGGTGTGCCTTCAATAACTCGTATTCACGCTCTACTAAATTCGAAGTCTGTACGTTATTGAGCTGTGTAGAGGAGTAACTGAACAGAACAGCATATCGCTCTTAAATTTGTGAAGTATAGAAGCTAAACTTCACGAACATTCTTTCAATGTCTGTACAGCGGTAACCGTTGAGACATGCACTTTATGTAAAGCGGCTTCAAGAAGCGTTACTTGTAGTGCTTTACCGTGTATCCAATCAAGTCCCGAAACTAGTCAGAATATTTATTTAAATCTACTCTACGAAACATAGCTTCACTTTCATTACCTAAATTCCAAAATGTGCTTGATGGCCGTCTTTGGATGAAAATAATCTCAGAACACAAACATTTACACAAAATTAAGTTTTAACTTACCTTGAGCATAAACGAAATAGAAGTTGAAGGCAAGGGAAAAAAGGATCATTTCAAGAGACACCAACATCTTATTGAAATTCTAAAGTACATTGTGCAGGAAAACAAAAACAAAGCACCGGAGCACGGACAGGCTCCATGAGACCATCGCTCTAAGGAACCCCTACTACTGCAGCTCTTAAGAGATGTTCAGGCCAAACAGCTCGGATGAGGGGGAACTAGCCTTTGGTCCCTACTGAGCATGTGCGAGGCAATAAATCCCTGAAAGCGCATCTCACTTTAGTCACAAGAGGATTGGTGGTTGCGCGAAAGAACGGTGCGTTTTATTAAGTGGATTCTGCTGTATTAGGTCAGTTAAGCGGGTAAAATTAACAGCTCATGCTGACATATGTAACAGTACTTCACATCCTGTTCAAAACAACAAGTGGCAATCTTAAAAGCAATAAAGATTCTTAGAGAAGATCCATTGGTTTCGCTGGGATTTTCACTAACTGAAATAAGTAAATATCGATAGTGAGGCAACCTAGTTGAAGCTAAAAGGTTTTCAAACCTGAACTAATGCTAGAACATACATAGTCTACAATTTATCTATTTATGCTAAACATTCAGGTAAATTATCTTGATCGAGGGCACAACAGCAGATTTTTGAAACTACGACACTGACCATGTGAAATATTAGAAGTAGCAATTAGTATTATGTCCTGTTGCGTTTTTTTTTCTTGTTCAACTGTGTGTCCTCAGTGTCCCAGTCAGCGTATAATGTCTGATAACAGCGTAACTACAACACAGTGAAAATGTTGTCCAATGTCTGGAGTAACTTTTGACAAGAACATTGATAATACCAAAAGCCCATATCATCGGCAAGCCAACAATGTGTGACGTGCATGTATGTGTGTAAGTCCACAAACAGGACCCATAACCCAGCCTATATCTGCTGAAACCCAAACATAATTTCCAGCTGGACGGACACATAGACTCTACCTCTGTAGGGCCAGTTCCAGAGCTTGATAACTGAGAAGTTAACTCCCTGTTTTCAGGGAGAATATTCTTGCCACAGATATTAGTCCCCTTTGCAGGGTAAAATACTTTACATGACATGGTCACCTACAGAACCACAAACAAGCAAATAGTTGCACAGTACAACAGTGATGTGTAGAGCGGCATCTGGCTTCTGGCAAGTTTTGTCATGGATAGACTATTGCAGCAGATTATTTCATTGGGTTCCACTCCTATCAGCAAATAACAAGCAGAAGTGGCTCCAGTGGACATACAATCACCAATACTGGAGAATGGAGGTAAGTAAAATTAATCCATGGCTCCAACAGGCTGGTGCCGGTGTAGCACTGATGTGAGGAATGTACTCCTATCACACGATTCATTTATAGTGATCAATGTTTGAATGCCACAGCGCATTGTTGCTGACCAGGTGCATTCCCTCATGGCTCCAGTTTTGCTTTTGTCACATAGATACATCCAGAAACTGGAAACTGGTCACATAGTGTATATAAACCAAAAAAAAGAAGTGTGTACCAGCGAGCTCAGAGTGTGAAATTTGCCTGCAAATTGTTGTGAAACAGCTTTGCGTTAACTATTCAAAGCATTACTCCCGGTCTCCACATATGGATGTTAAACAACATGATATGATATTTTAATAGACAGAAACGGAACAAAATTGGAAAATGGGGTTGAACGAGATGCTTAGAATTCCGCTCTATCATGCAATTCATAAACCTCTGTCTCAATTTGTTGTCTTTTTTCCCCCCCTGCTTAAGAAAAACATACTTTTTATTATAGCTTAAGGGGCAGCTGGGTTCGCACAGTGCATTGTTTAACCAGCTGTGTTTTCTTGTTTTGGTAGTATTTTCCCAGCATTTCGAATTGAGACTGACTGACACTAAGTTAACTGACCCATCGGAGACAGTTTTCCACACCGGTTTTCCTCACCTGTGGAAAGCACCCAAAGCATTCTTGCCTGATTCCTCAAATGAGCAACTGCCACACTTGTTTCATGTTAATTCTCAATGTGAAAGTATTGCCAATAGAATGAATTGAAAACATAATTCCATCCACTTCAAAAGAAAAGCTCATTACTATTTCAACATTATATAGGCGCTGCAAATAGCTATAAACTAGAGATGTCAGGTTTGTACAAAACATTTATTCAAAGAGCACCAATTCATATTTAATCTACATTTCTGTTAATAAAAAAGTTATTTTGTTACTGTTGTAAAAGAATTGATCAAGTGTTTGAAAATCATAAAACACAAATGGAAAACAGTACTTAAATATTTTTTTTCCATATCTTTAAAATGACAATTTGTTAATCTAAATCAGTCATAATAAACACTGTACAAAAATACTCATTTTTGAAGAAAAAGGCATGATATTGTATCACTGAATGATGGCAACTATAAATTATGTAATTAATCTAAATATCTCGAGTCATTTAGATATTATTTATGTGCTGTTACATTATAAATAAAACATCATATTCAACTTAAATACTAAGGGCGAAATGTTCTTAGTAAAAGAAATTCCAGGACTTAAAACCAAGAAATCTTTACAGTTAATGAAAAACCTTTTTTTTGGGGGGGGGGGTGGGGGTAGGGTTGGGTATAAAATAATATTGCATT
>JAOVYW010000506.1:0-11850 GCA_025775045.1 Hiodon tergisus | reverse complement strand
GTTTATGCTACAAATCTCCCATGTGAGGGGGCAACGCGTTTATGCTACAAATCTCCCATGAGAGGGGGCAACGCGTTTATGCTACAAATCATCCATGTGAGGGGGCAACGCGTTCATACAATGCATTTCATCATGTGAGGGGGCTATGCATTTATATAGAATATCCCCCCATGTGAGGGGGCGATGGGTTTATATAGAATATCCCCCCATGTAAGGGGGCGACGGGTTTATACAATATATCTCCCCTTATGAGGGTGCGACAGGTTTATACAACATATCTCCCCTTATAGGGGGGGCGACAGGTTTATACAACATATCTCCCCTTGTGAAGGGGCGAGATCCTTACTGGTTTAATGCATACAGCCTACCGTGGATACAGCTGCAAAGTTAATACTTGCACGGAAGAGGCAAGTCTTCATTGTGACATTTTGGTAATATGACAGCATTTCGATCGTATAGAAAACGTGTGCACCTTTCAGGTAACTCTGAATTGTGTTGAAGAACCTTTGGAAGGATTCTCACCATAGCTCTAAGCCCAATTTTCCAAACAAAGCAATGAGCCTTCTGGGGTAAACTATGAATATTTATCTTATGAATAATATTCCCTTTGTTGCTGTTGTTCAGGAGTGCTCCTAATGAACTGTCATAAGATATTAATTGCCACGGCGCCTTTGCACTCTGGTCCCTTTCGTTACTTAAACAGACACTCCCTCAGGACTTACTTTAACGCATTATGTGTTCGTTTCTCGAAACCCTGCTAGTTTCTTGAACGTCTTCATCGTTTATTTAAACGAGGAAATGCAAGTATAATTTTTCTTTTTTTTGTTGTTGACTGAATCTCAGTCTTTTATTGCTTGATATAAATGCATGCGTGAACATGCTTACATTTTCAATGGCTTTCAGTGTTCTTGTGCAGGGGCCAAGCATTTAAGATGCCAAGGCACCCCTCAGCTTTTTATACAATATCCCTGTCCTTGAATAAGATTCCTCTTTTCATCTCGGGATGCTACTCAAACTGTTAAAGCACAGACAAAGAGGGAGGCGGACATGCTTCTCGCCACTGAAGACTATGATTAATTGAAATGATAGCAACACCACATAATATGGCTGTCACTAAATACATTGTAATTTCTGGAGCCAAATCTGCCAGTATTAAATTATCAACGGCCCCTCGCTATACTGGTTAATTTTAGGAAGCATTATTAAATGAACAAATATTCAAATAACAATTGTAATTATAAATTCAAGACCGCACTTACCCAGTGTATATCAATCATGGGAAGTACAATACGATTTTAGGGAGAGCCTTGAGACCTCTTGGGTTACACTTAGGTTGCTTGATGCATTTAATGCATCACTTGGGTATTGATACATTTATTTTGATGCTGTAGAATGCTGCGTGTTACAGAGGCTGTTAATCAGTGGTAGTTAGCTAGCTGTGGGTTTTGTATGGATCTGCAACCGAAGCAATATAGTAAATTAATTAAAATTGAGAAAAGCTAGTAGAATTTACTTAATTTTCTCCATGATATCTTCTATATAATAACTAATTACTGTTATTAGTGTCAATCCCTAGTTATTAGCGTTGGACTTGGTTGATTATTTTAAAAATAAAAAAATTTGTTTTGAGCCTTTAAATGTTTTCTTTTCTTTTTTAATCTTAATTTTTGTCTGACTTTCTACAAATTACAAACTCTAATTTTAGACTCAGGATTTAAAGATTTAAAGCACACAAACTATATTCATGTTTGCCGATTGATTTAATCAAATCTACCACTGGAATGATTTCCTGAAAAGATTACATCAATAGAAGTATCAACCCTAGAAGAGTAAAAACATCTACTAAATCATTAACTTTGCTAAATACATCAGTTTTGGCTTCTGTATCTTCCTACAAATATGTGTGAGATCCTTTGATGATCATGCAGTTGGATACTTGCATTCCATGTTAGTGGAACACGTCTTTAAGCTTAAGCCTTATACTGTATATTGTAAATTCTCTTCTTCTAAAGCTTGCAGGTTTCTGTTATACAGTCTGCATCCCCCCATTCCTCCCGATCTGCATACAAAAACGTGAAACGATAAAAATGATATAATTAACAATCTTCCTCAAGGTTGTTAATAAATGAAATCAATACAATGATATAATATAAACGGTATCATAATAATATATTACCAACAATGGCAGTTCTTACAATGGCGTAGCCACCTGTTGGCGCAGTAGCCCCGTCGAGCACTGGTACTGGTCCTTGCATCAAGCTTTAAGCCGGGTGTAAAATCTCCGCTAAAGGGTATTCTGCCCCTTGGCATGAATGAGAATGAGAACTGAGCAGAGTCCCAGAGAAGACGTAGGTGGGTCTTAAATGTGTATACAGAGTTGTTGGCAGCCTTTGCAGGAGCTGTTCGCTAGCCACAAGGATCTCCACAGCTTGGTGCATCCCAAGTTTTTGCCGGGAGCGCGCCCACTTGCTCAGGGATGTCTGAAGCCAGGGCGCCAGGCAGGCAAACACACCATGCAAGAATCCCTGGTACCGGTGGGGATAGTGGGCATTCAACTGCCCTGGGGCCCTGGCTGTCAGTACTGATGTCTGCCTCCAGGAAGGCCAGCAAGCAGCTGACCAGGCCCTGGAGGTGCCGCCCCTTTGACTGAATTTAAATTTGATATAATTTATTCATAACTGTGTGGATGTTGACTAAAATGTTAGCAAAGCTCAAAAAGAAAGGTCTGATGGATAATTAACACAACGTGCACATGGTTTGAAGCTAGTGATAATGTGATGATTGAAGCCTGCCTGAAGCCTACAGACGTTTAACATCATCAGAGAGATGAGATCTGTAGGGCAGAATTTTGATTCAGCCAGGATTCCTGGAATTTCCAGCATCAGCAACAATATAAAAGCAGTTAAATGTTAAAAGCAACGAGCCTGCATATGAGTCATTTCTCCACCCACCTTTCTCCACCCACCCACCCACACCCTTGACTGGAGCTGATGCGTGCTACAATTACACAACTTTATTGCGGAGCTGATGATGCAACTCTTTTACATTTCTATTTTAGTTTATACAGTCCTCTTCCTATGATCTCAAAACAGAGAACTGGTAGACATTCAGCAATGTTAAGCATGAAAGTAGGAAAGTTTTGTTTTGCTTGATTTCCTCCATGAATGGGACGTGATGGCTTTGGCAAAGTATATCTTAGCCCCACTGGAAGTGGCTACTCTGCTTTTGGGTTCTTAATTTGGTTTTTTCTCATTTTGGTTTTAAAGGTTCAGAATGAAGGCTGAAGATTGTTTGTCTCCCAAACACACACCTTACAACACCTGTCTATAATGCAGTCCACCAAGGTTGACAGTATACCTAGTGAAGGGTAGCAGATGGTGTGTTAATCAGTTGGTTCCCGGTGGGGCCTGTTGTACCATTTGAGCAGGCCACGTATCACGAAGGGCTGTAGTCAGTAGTGTGAACGGCGAATAAAACTCTAGGCAAACGTTTGTGAGGAGAAGAACAGGCCATTTGTGCCAGCAAAAGCACTTCAGATTGCGCTGCCAAACGCTCACCTAGACAATTTATACTGATCCCCGTCCTGCTGCTTACCCATCATGACCGCACATAAGGATTCTAAATATGGCTACAGCACTTTTTTACACTAAAGAATAAAGCAAAACTGTGCTGGAATCTCATTCTGAACTGGCAGAGTGTGGTTTTCATAACCGACCCTCCCCCAACTCCCTTCACCCCACACATCAATTAGATTGGTGGACATTTTTACGCGTTGCCTGGAAATGTCACTCTCTGTGTCATTCAATTTAATCTGACCAGGCGAGTACTTACCCGGAAACAATATATAGAAATAGATTTTCATTTCCAACACCAGAACGCAAGTGCGCATGAATAATCTATCAGTCCCTTTTCGCATTACTTTGCTCGCAAGAATTCAGCCCCTCGTTATCGGAGAGAGTGATTTATCGACGGTGGGACCATTTTTACAGTGAGCACACTTTCAAATCTTTAAACAGCCGTGCCCCTCCAGTGCAGTGTGCCACGCGCAGTGGTCGGGATAGTGGGTCCTGCAGCCAAAGGATCTCCCGGGAACGACACTGCTGAGGAAAAGAGCTGATATAAACAGAAAACCGGGGGTGATTCATTGCTTCAGGAAAAATAAAAAAGGCTCACGCCACAGGAACTGGCATCAGAGGGCACCGATGGCAGGCCTGTGAAATATAGCAGTAAGTGTTCCCACAAGATGCTAGGACTGCAATGTGTAATTGCCTTTGCAGGCCGCCTGCGCAGTTCAAATTAGCTCTGTAAGCCTGGACAAAGTGGTTCCTCAACAATGTGCTTCAGGGACATCGGTCAGGGGATAAGGCTCGGTCAAGGGGACAGGACTGGTCCGGGGGAAAAGGATCGGTCAGGGTGAGAGGATTGATCAGGGGATGAGGACTGATCAGATGAGGATTGGTCAGGGGGAAGGGATCAGTCAGGGGACCGGTCAGGGGATGAGGGTTGTACAGGGGGTGAAGAGCGGCCAGGGGGAGAGGATCGTCAGGGTTTAAGGATCAGTCAGGGGTTGAGGATCAGTCAGGGGGTGAGGTTCAGTCAGGGGGTGAGGATCAGTCAGGGGTTGAGGACCAGTCAGGGGGTGAGGATCAGTCAGGGGGTGAGGATCAGTCAGGGGTTGAGGACCAGTCAGGGGGTGAGGATCAGTCAGGGGGTGAGGATAGGTCAAGGGGAGATGAATGGTCAGGGGGTGAGAATCAGTCAGGGGGTGAGGATAGGTCAAGGGGAGATGAATGGTCAGGGGGTGAGAATCAGTCAGGGTTTGAAGATCAGTCAAGGGGTGATGATTGGTTAGGGGTAACATAAACCTATTCCACAAGGCTATCCAGTCAAAAAAGAATAATAGTGTAGGGGAATGGTCATTTTAATGATAGAAGGAGAAGCATTTGCACAAGCAGTGTAACGACATGTGGAGACACCACACAGCACAGGAAACGGCGTCAATCTGTACTGTAGCCCCTCATCTGCAGCCTTCCTTCCCATCAGATCCTGTTTTCTCTGAATTTTATCTGATGCAGAATTGAGTAAAGGCACTAAATGTATCTGTAAAAACCTCATTACCCTCAGGGATCAGGAAAAAAATAAAAATCAATGCTTTACAAAAGTGCTGAAGCAACCCAATAACGGCTTATGGCTATTAGATGACGGGCACTGTGAGTCTGAACTCACAAAAACAAACAAACAAACAGGTAGTGTAAAATATGAATGAATCTCAGGATGGTGGAAAGATTAAAAGAGGAAATGTCGCTCCAGCCCTAAATATGTCAGAGTGGGAGAAATACCGAGGGCGATGTGAACGTGGGGGCCAGCCTGCTTTCACCCGGTCCCCTGGAGTGGTACAGACATAACCCCACTCCCATACGATTGAATGCTGGTTACAGGTAAGAGGTGCACCCCGAAGCCTCGGCGGACCATCCAGAATTCCTACAGCTTGGAACACATGTAAATCATTCCCTGTAAACCTGACTGGCAATCCCGGAGGGAAGCATAGGCAATGCGAAGGCATTTAGGGGAACAAAAAAAAATCCAGTTAATCCCACCATGAAATATACCTTATGCCTTGAGGGAGCTTCTGGGGTGCACCAGGTGGCTGGCGTTGGGTAAAAGAGAGCTAGTGATGGGGGGGGGGGGTTTGGGAATTACCTGGCGAATGGATTGGAGGGGTGCACATGAGCACCACTCCTTGGCCTTCCCGCACGGACACTCCTCCTCTTGTTCTCCCACTGAAGTTGCCGAGATCTGCAGCAAAGAGACAGAGTAAAAAGGGAAAAATCAGATGAGGGTTCATCGTGATGGATACACACACACACACACACAAACACACACTTCTCTCTCACACACAAACTAACATGCACACACACACACCTCTCTCTCTCATACACACACACACACAACTATCTCTCTCTCACACACACACACACATGCACACACACACTTCTCTCTCACACACAAACACACACTAACACACACACACACACACCTCTCTCTCACACACACACGTACATTAACACACACACACACACCTCTCTCTCACACGCACACACCTCTCACACACACACGTACACTAACACACACACACACACACACACACACACCTCTCTCTCACACAGACATGCCCCCACATTATATGAGATGATGACTTATTTTTATACGGTTTACTCAGGTGATTAAAAAGGAAAAACAGACTTACTGTAAATGAAAGCTAGCTGCTCCAGCACAGCCCGTGCAATAGCAAACCACTTTCCAATTGAATTCAATCAAGGCCTTAATTAAACCTTGGACACCAAAGGGAGTAGAATCAGTGATGGGAAGGACACGCTCTTCAAGATGCATTTAGTTCATTTTGCCATGGATACAGACAGGCCATCTCGCTCACTGTCCCCACACACCCAAAACGTTCACCATCACTACTCTCATCACACAGAGCCAATCACACAGTTCCCTGTTGTAAAGGCAGACAGACTCACTCTTTGATTTCATGTCGATCTGCTTTCTCATGCCAATAGAAGTAAATAGAGCAGTCAATGCGAGAGGATCTATGCCGGCGCATGGCTCGTTTAGAGTCCATGGCTTTTGTTAGCGCATTTTACCGAATATGCAGAGCGATACAAAACGTCAGCCTAGACTGGATAAGAGTGCACCAAATGATAGAACTGAGATTAATGTGATTAAAGCTGAATAACCAACAGAGTTGTATACATGCTGATGGATCATGTATGATGCATTAAACATTAAGTTCATGACAGAGGAGTCTTGTATGGACAATACTTCCCTTAAGCCTTCCTGATAACTAATAAAACAAATGCACATTCAACTCTTACCAATGCTTTGTGGCATAACAGAAAAAGGTAATTTTGGATTTGGAATCCTTCAGCAGTAGGAATTTGCAGAAAATAACCTGTGTCCATTCATTCTTAAAGGGGAGGAAGCCCACTCCCTGAGCCGTGATACATGTCTGTTTGGTAGAAAGAGTCCTTTTGCACAGCGAGAAGTTGCATGTGGGCTTGGTGGGAGGAAGAGCCCTCACACAGAAGGGCACACAATGCAGTAGGCCAGTAATACCCAGAGTTTTCCACTACGTTGTTGGCTGTTTGGGGACGGACCACCCAGCAGAAAAGGTGCAGTTTCCAGCAAACTCCTTTAGAAATTAGCCCAGGCAATGGCCCCTGTTTTGGACCAATGAAGGACAGTTTGATTACATTGCTCGAGGTTGGGCACCCAGAGGTAGGTCAATGACAAACTGTTCACCCAGACAGCACAACGCTTTCACGTTTGTCTTTGATAGCTGTGTTTACCCTCAAACAGGAAGGTACTTGCTATCGTATTTCACACAAAAAAAACACCACACACCCTCTACGTTTCCAACACATTGAGACTGGATCACGGTCCATTGGATCACATCTTTCATCCAGAAATACTGCGTGCATTCACTTTCTAGTTTTTTGTTTTGTGTCTGGGACATGTATCCTGCCTGGCAACCTAGTGCCCACTTCTATGATAAATAATTAAAAATAATGAGAGGCCGAAACAAAGGGAACACAGTCTTAGAATAGCTTGTGTCTGATTTTTTTTTAACACTGGGTATTACTCTGATTAAAACCTGAGGAAAACGAGAATTAAAAAAAAACTCAAAAGCAGCAACAGAACTTTGATTGCCTCTGATCTCCACTCAAAAGGCTTTTGTTTAGAATGTTAGCACCCCTCATTTTGTAATTTTAAATTACTATATGTAACTTCCTGATGTTTTCACTAGGTAAAACACAGACCTAATCTTATCTGAGTTCAACTTGTACAGGGCATATGTACAGACAGAAATTGATCCCTTTTGGCTGTGGATGTTGCCCCTCTCAGAACTACAATATATTGTTATTCAGAGCAGGCTTGTATTTAACAAACTGCCCCTTTAAGTTCTTCTCCGGGATAAACCAGGATGTCACAGCTCAGAAAATGCCAATGCTTAGCATAGAAGAAAAAGAGCCAACACTAATGTCAAGTGCAAATTCCTTATAAGGAAATGCGTTGCATCACATCTGTTGTGCCCTGAGCATGACTGGTTTCAAGGAAACGTCAGGGAATGGTTCAGAAACGAGACACTGCGGAGAATAGCATCAGTAAACGCTTTAAACGGACGCACTGCCGACAACAGGGCAAGCGTTGGCTGTGTCGCGTCTCAGGAAGCTGTCATGCCGTATCCTGCTGAAGCGCTACAGAGGCATGGCACGTTGACGTGCACATATCTCTGCAGGGGACGGGTTATCCTAAAGAGAGTCAAGATCTAGTCCAGTTTTCTCACAGAGAAACAAAATGAAGAAACACGTGTGAGGGCAGACATACCCCGCCAAAGGATGTCGTAAAACCAACCAAGAAAGAAAGAAAAAAAGAAGCAAAAGAGGAAGATGAGTTGCCTTCATGTTGATCTTTCTAAATTGAAACCTTCGGCTTTGCCTGGTCAGGTTTTTGACAGAAACCGCCGTCATCGGGGAAGAACGCTAGTCTCATTAAGTGCGGCCCGAGGAGGGTGATCTGCCCTAACGAGCTGTCAGAAGAAAACAGTGATTGAAGGTCCCCTAAACACGCTGTCGCCATGGCAGCTATTGATTTATCAGAGCGAGTGGCGGCCGCGCTCCTTGTTTTCTGTGTCAGTGTCTCGCCCTGGCCGCTCGTCAATTCGGACAACATATGAATTATGGCTAATCAATACCTCCTCCTGTAGTCCAAATGAGAAAAATAGATTTTAGCCTGTATCCCAAGCCCCCCACCACAAAGACAGCATTAAATCTAAATAAATAAATAAAGACATAAAATATCACAACTTGGACGCTGGAATTACAGGACAAAAGTAGCTATGGCTTTTCCCCCAGGACGGGGCTTTAAATTTCTCTGACAGTTAGTACCAGTAAAAATTGAAATAATTTATGGAACTGCCATAGACACAGCAGAGAAAGCTTTTCTAGGAAGTATGGCCATAAAACACAACAGGAGACAATACAGCTGTACAACAGAAGTGTCACGGGAAGGAAGATTCAAGCCGGTAGTTGGATGTTTTTTTATTATTATTATTTTTTAAATTGGACCCATCTCCTCTTGACCTCTCTTGTCCTCTTTGTAATGTGAGACATAACTATATGGTTTCAAATTTATGTGTCATAAATAACGCCAGAAATCACTAACGTGATTTGGTAAGAACGTGTATCGTTAAGGAACGGCGTTTTGTCTCTGACAGGGATTACTGATGGGGGATTTAGTAGTCCATTTTCTCAAAATACTTTGTGGGTTTTCAGGCTTCAACTGTATAAAAAGCTGTAATTAATGTTCCTGGATTTAATTCTTGCTTTTACACCAGTCGTAGGTATCAACTTAAAGCTCAAGAAGTCACAACTGGTAGGACTTGACAAGTGCCTAAAGTAACATCCATCTCGGATTCCTGCTTAAAACCATTGTAAAAGTAACTAGTTTGGTAAACCAGAATTATGTTTGCCCGAGGCAGTGGTTCTCAACCCAGTTCCTGGAGGGTTTTTATTCTAAGCACTTTAATCAAGTAATTATTTCCTTAATTGATATATTTTAGCATTTTCTCCCAGTATTGAAGTTAATAGTAGGCATTTAAAGAAAGGTAGAACACCTCCAGGATGGTGGTTTGGAGACGGTCCAGCAGAAACACACACTCCAACGAAACTCCCACAAAGTACAAAAGCTGCTAAACTAGTTTACTGTAAGTGTCTAATGTCATTCCTTCAGCTGCCTCTGGGGTCAGGGAATACTTTCCCCTTTGACACTGGGTATTCTGGTTTTTTGATTCCCTCTGGGGAAAATAAAATTTTTTAAATAAAAAATCTGTTCTGTGCTTTGTGACAAAATCTATTTGTTAAAATGTTCTATGACAAATACAATTTCATTGACTGGAGAACCACTGGCTTAAGGTAAGAAGGGAATAAAGGTAACCTTAGCTAAAATAAAACTTACATTTGTGTTTTTGATCTTGGATCCAGGTCAACATGGCTTTTGTCTAATAGGTACACAAACAAATTCAGCTCTATGGTGTTGTTTTAATAACATAGAGCTGCTTTGGATTCGGCTGGTTAACTCTGTCCATTGCCTTAATTACGCTTCCATTGCCTTTGCCACGGTGGAAAAGTACTGGAGAAGCCTGGTGAGAGCTTACATTATCACATTACATTACATCAGGGGTGGCCAATCCTGGTCCTCGAGGGCTGCACTGTCTGCAAGGATTATTCAACCTGTTCCCTTAATTGGATTTGCCACCCCCTGTGTGACATTGTTAAGTTGCCTTGCAGACACCTGTATCCTGAGTGGCTTATCATTGCGTGCTTCATCCATTTATCCAGCTGGATATTTACTAAAGCAAGCCAGGTTAAAGTATCAGGCTGTGTGAGCATGAAGGTTTAGCATAGGAGAGCCCCCTTAAGTCAAAATGTGCTCTCCAGCTTGCCTTGTCTGGATCTACAAGCCTGTTGGTGTAACATCTTCTAGTATTTACTTCTACACTTTGGGATTTAGAAATTGTTTAATGGGTCATATATTGAAACATCTGAGCTCGGGTTCAGAAATCCTGAATTAAATGCAAAATTCAACCTACTGAATAAACCAAGATTGACTGTATATCACCGTACCTAAGACAAGAACTAGGATTAAGATAATTCATTTTTGATGTATCGATGAATGCTGTTTGGAATAATTAACATTGCAGCAATAGAAATGTCTATCCTAGCAACACACGACTGACCTCGTCAGTGAATGTAGGTAGCTCTCTCCAGCTAAATAACAACTGCTTGGTTACATATAAATCATGCTAATAATGAAATAATCAGCCAGCTAATTTAACTATCATGTCCCAATGGGACTGAGGGGATATAAACAAAGTATTAAAGTACTATAGCTTCACACTTTATTTAACTATCTCCAGAAGAAAAATAGCTATTTAAATAATCATACAATATGAAACGTAATATAAAAATTCCTCTTTTCTTTACAAAAGCATTGAGGAGGCTGATCATAAATGTTCCCCTAGGAACATTTATATGTCTGAAGCCTCAAATTTCTAACCACTTTCAATAGGCATCCAGTCCTTAACCTATTGCTGCTCTGTCCTCGACAGCAGATTCTTTCATTGTCTCTTCAGTGTAATTTGCTGCACAGAAGGAAAAACGGTGAATAGTTCTAAAGAAGTTTAAAAGACTTTCTGTAATTGACTGCCCTAAAATAGCAACCATGCCCTTTGGTGCAGGATATGGAATAGCTCGAGACTGACCCCAGAGCTGAGGCTGTGGGCCCAGACTCGTGATTAGCCATCTCCAACGATGCTGCATACCGTACACACTGCAAGTGGTTGCATCAGTCAATTCCATCAGAAGGCCGCAGTATTCGCTTTGTGGAGAGGAAGACCCCATGGTCCTAAAGAGTGGTAAAACTAGGCTAAATGAACCAAAGGGCATATGTTAATATTGCTGCATTATGCATTATAATAAATGAACCTCAGGGTCAGGGTCAGGGTCACGCAATGCTTTGCTGAAGTGTTTGCATTGAGATGCATTCCATCTCAGAAAGCGTAGTTTCCGCTGATAGCGACAACAGATTCGAGAACTTAGGGGTTGCTGTGGTTAAGCTGGGAAATCATGTTTTTAATTGAACATACCTTTAATTTATGTGGCAGCTAGTGGTGTAGTGGTTAAGGTGGCAAGCTGTAACGGAAAGGTTACTGGTTCAAGTCCCACCCCAGCTGTTGTACCCTTGAGCAAGGTACTTAACCTGAATTGCTTCAGTAAAATATCCAGC
>JAOVYW010000505.1:37946-50813 GCA_025775045.1 Hiodon tergisus | reverse complement strand
CCCCTTGGCTATTAAGGTGACTTTACTGTCATAATGTTATGATTTCTTAAAATACCGTCCTTGTCCCTCGCCGTGCATTGATATTTTAATTTCTAAAGAATTTGTACTTAAACCCATAAGTGTTTGTGTTTGTGCGGCTAAAAGACGTATTATTTGCTGAAACCTAGTACAGCAGAATACACGTCTTAATGTCAGAAAACGTTGATTAGCATTGTGCAGTGTTTAATTATGCCAGTCCCTGGAAGAGCAGAGTACACTGCTCAGTTTTCCCTCAGGCCCGGCAACTTTTGCTTCAGTTGTTTTAGTTTTTTTTTTTTGCTGCTTGTTTTTATTCTTTTCTCTTTTTGGGCACGAGTTATTGGCAGCGGAGTGGATTGTGTTTGTGTGCACTGGAGATTTCTCAAGCAGCGTCCGCCACCCACAGTGAGCGGAGCAACTGATGATTCCGAGCAGCTATGCATTTACGGAGAGCCCACAAATGTTTTCAATTACGCTCCAGGTAATAGATTTTAGAGCTTTTCGCGGCATGTTGTCACAAACAAACACCGATATAGCACCACTGGTTCTCGATGGGATTGAGATGAGGGTTTTGACTGGGGTGCTGTAGGACACCCTTACCGTACCTTTTTCTCCTTGAGCCGCGGCAATGTCACTTCAGCCTTTTGCTTTGGATCCTTGTCCTGCTGAACGATGAATTTCCTCTGAAGCTTCAGTTTTTTTAGCAGACTGAAGCGGGTTCTCATTCTGTATTTGCCTGTATTTTGCTCCATCCATTCTCCCTTTGGTTCTAACAAGATGCCCAGTCCTGGCTGATGAGAAGCATCTCCACAGCATGGTGCTGCCGCCACTATACTTCACTGTAGGGGTGCTTTGTCTTAAGGCATGGGCAACGTTAGGTTTGCACCACACATAGAGCTTTAAATTTTGGTCTCACCTAACCACAAAATCTTTTTTCCCACTTCACAGCTGAGTTACTTTAGCAACGACTTCGTTCTTACCACCCTCCCATACTGACCAGTGTTATACATGGTTGACTGGTGAACCATTACTCTACTCCCAGCCACTGAACTCTGTAGCTCCTTCAAAGTGATTGTTGGCCTCTCCGTGGCTTCTCTCACAAGCCTCCTTCTTCTTTGAGTGCTGAGTTTTGAGGGACGGCCTGTTTGCCTGTTCTTGGCAGTGTCTGTGTGAAGCTGCTTCCACTTCTTTATTATACATTACTAAGCAAAGGTCTTAGGCACATGCAAAAATAAATCTGTAAAGCAAAGATGTGAAAAGTTTCTAAATACAAAATAGCTGTAAAGGGTAATGAACAGTAAAAAAAAAAAAAAAGAAAGAAAAAAATAATATTTGGTGTGATTATTCTTTGCCTTTAAAACAATTTTTAGTAGACAATCCGCTAATAGACTATTCCAAGCATCTTAGAGAACTTTCCACAGTTCTTCCACAGATTTAGGCTGTCTCGCTTGCATCTGTCTGTCCAGGTAATCTCAGACAGCCTCGATGATGTTGAGATCAGGGCTCTGTGGAGGCCATACCATCTGTTGAAGAACTTTTTCTTTCAAAAAATGAATGTTCGGACATCTAAAAATTACTATTTTCTACCAACAAACCAATATAGAAGACACAAAATGAACACCAAAGACTACATTCATGTTAAAATGTTAGGATACCTAAGACTTTTGCACAGTACTGTATATCCAGCTGTGGTCCCTGGGATATCATTTTGTACCCTTTTTTGTAATGTGCCTCTGTATTACTTTATATAATACTTTTGTATTACTTTGTCTCTTGTATTACTTTAACTTCTGTAAAATGCTCTTTGATTTAAATTTTCCTTCGCAAAATGTAAGTTAATATTGAGCTGTTTAGAACGCTAACATTATTTATTTTTGGGATTACATTACACATACATTTGTCAACCTTAAGGCGACTGAATAAGTGAGATTTGTAGTTAAATGTGTGAGAGATCAATGATCATGAATATAACAGAAATATATATATATATATAAATACCTCCTGACCTTTACCCTCTTAACGGGCAGGCCACCGCTATACAAGCTTAATTTTCTCTGTGTTAAACAATGCAAATCCAGGGAATTGTTGTTTTTTAAAAAGACTTCTCAGGAAATACACTGAATCTATATTTTCTATGGTTGCCATGTTATTTACTGAGATTTACTGTATTTGCTCAAATATGTACTGATCAACTACACATGACTGTTTCAGACAATATATATCATCTTTTTTTGCTGAAATGCGTGAGATTCGCAATCCGGTGCAGCTGAGCATGAGACTGCTATGTTTAAGATGAAAATCTGACTTGACATCTCCCGGCACCGTGGTCGAGGTGTAGGAACTTACAGGCAGCGACAGTGGGGTTCGCAAGGTTAAAGCATGACATTTAAAAGCACAGCACACTCAGGAAACCCATCACATGCCACCAACAGAGAGCCTTCCGTCTAGCCTCTGAATCACCCCCAGGAATGCCCGGTGAGGAATGGGATTATGTTTATAGCCTGTTTAGCGTTTCATGGTGGATTCATGATCTGTGGACATGGACTGGCTGTCGCTTGATTTCCCCAGAGCCATAGCCACCAAGCGCCTCAGCAAAACATTGGATTCGCTCATTGGTTATGCATGGCATTCATTGCCCCCATACATTGCAGCTATGAGGAAAACAACCGTAACTCTGATGGTGGCCTATTACACAATAACATTCATACAATGGTGCAACAGTGTATTCAGGGCTTTGTCACAGCAAAACATGGGTCAATTCAAACAACATGCGTTATTGAACTCATTTCAATTGGAAGTGGTGGAAGCAAATTGTGATCATTTGTATATCTGCTTTTTTAATGGGAATTCATTCAGCTGTACTGCTTTGGTTAACTGTTAAAAGTGCGAAGCGTTTTGCATAGATAGCCGATAATCACTGGACAGGAAATCAGGGACTTAAATGAAAGGAAATACATTTTTAAAAAGGGAAAACAAACGTAAACACTAGGCCGGCATTGTTTCCCTCTCGCTAAGAACAGCCCTGATACAATTGCTGATTCGTGGGACAGCTGGGTGACGTCAAGCCGCGTAAATCAAACGTTTCGAGCCCAGCTCAGAGATGCTAGCTGTTTTCGCTCCGCGGAATCTACGGAACGTCAAATCAGTTTGTTATTAAAGCCGGCCGCTACGCAATCGCATCGCGTGTTTTGCTACGTAAAAATAAATAAATAAATAAAGACGAAGTGGTCGCTGCCAGCCGTGGGCCCGTGTGGAACTCTCTTTATCAGAAAGACGGATTGTTGCGTTGACTGAAGGGTTCAGTGTGGTCCCCAGAGACCGTCCCCGTTGCAGGGGACACTGGCTCTCTCTGGAGTCGGGTTCATTTCACACACACACACAAAAAAAGCATTTACTTTGTGTGCCTGATGCAACCCATTGCAGGTTTTATTATGAAGATGGAATATTCCGCGGTCAGGGCGATGATGTTACCATGTATTTTGTTATCATTATTGATGTTATTGTCACACCTAACATCACCTTTTACCCCATCGATGGTCTTGCTGAGCATTGCAAAACATGTCTGAACAGAAAAGGAGTTATGGGTATGTATCTAGAACTTAAGCGCTGGAATCTGACACATAAACATAAAAATAGCACTGGAACGCATGTGTGTCTAGTGGACTCAATTTGCAAACAAAACGAAATAACCCGCTCTCGGAGGTGGCATTTAATAAATACAGGAACTAGCAGTAGGCCCGTTTTTTCCCAGAATCTGCTCAGACTTTAAATACATATTACTTACTTTTTTTTCTTCTCTGTGTTGCTACTGAGTGTGTGATTAATGCCACAGTTTAAATCAAAGCTCTCTATTCTTACCAGCTACACTGGGGAAAAGAACTTGTCTCACACACAGATTAATATCAGTGCCCACCAATATTCTGTATGGAGCCGCAGTGCAGAATGAATGATGGTCTGTCTGGGCAGAAAATGAACTTCTTCCCACCACTGGACTATGATTTATGCTTTTCCTGTGCACTTTCTAAAATGTGTGGGCTCCCCCGTGCCATGCTTTTCCGCACTTGGCAACCTGAAAGTTGCACTATTTTATGCGCTTAAAATTCCTGTCCAATACTTTCCATTTTACTTTCCATTAAGGTGAATCACATTTTAAATGACCGTTTGCTTCAAACAAAGCTTTTCAGAAGGAAGAGCTGTGCCTGGATTTATTCGTTCATCTGCCTGTTGTTAGCAATTAGTGAGGCCTGGCTCTGAGGCTAGCAGCTCTTCACGGTGGCCAGAGGAGGTAAGGTGGAACTGAGTATTGCAACAATAGGTGCTCTGGTACGTACAACCAGAGTGAAACCTGCCAACATGCATTCTAACTGAGTCTCACTGTCGTAACAGCCTGCCCAGCTCTGTGATCTGATCAGCCCCTGTTCTCAGGGTGAGGGCAGGCGAATCGTTTAGTCTCAGTTACTATTCTGTCCATATCCTCTATAAGGCGGAATATTCCATCCATATTAGCGGCACAGGATTGCTGGCAGACCAGGGGGAATAGTGGGACGGATGATGATGATGATAAATTATATTAGTAGACTGGTAATGTTTAATGTCAATAGAATATAATTTGGAAAATTACGCATTGAAAACTGGCTAATGGCAGATGGTAAAAAGGGGTTTGAATGTGGTAAGATGGCATCTGAATGACAATCCATAATTAAGCGATAATATTTTGAGGCCTATACAAAATAAATAAATAAAATAGTTGCAAAAGAGAGAAGAGAAATTTGTTTTTTTTAAATCCTGACTGCAGTTTACACATGCAGTTTGTTATGATTTTGATTTTGAATCATTGTACTCATGGGCCCATTACGCATAGCAACCTCGACATATTTCCTATTAGTTACATTTCATTGAGCAAGAAAACGTTTATCAAATTGGCCCAGTCTTTTGTATCAATTTTAATTCACAATCCCTGGTTTTGTTGGTTGAGGGTGCTGAATTACAGAATGCAGTATTTCAGCAGCTCAAAATGTTCGTAACTTTAGCACGGGGGGCAGTAATATGGCAGCTATTAATGGTGATGCTTAAATGTGAATTTATCTTACTGAGATTATTTGCATTGGTTGAACTAAATTATTAGACATAATAAAGTGCAATAAATCCATCAAATGCACCGTTTGGTTTTGAGTGTAAATAGGGCCTGTTTCGCAAACACGGTTTTTTCATACTAACTCATTTAATCATTTTTGCACACAGTCGATGGACACAATATTTCGAAATGCATCGCTTCTGTTGGAGCTCTCTGACATTTTTAAATCGGTGAACAACATGCAGGTTCAGGAGCCAACTAAAAGCCTTAGTAACATAGAAAGGCTTGCACATACGCGCAGATGAATTATAGAATGTTATTTATAGAAACTGTGTTAAATTCTTACATGGGTTTTCTCACTCCTACAGTGCAATTTGTTGAGTGACATGATCATTCATTTTATCAGTGTGAAGGCAGGATTGTGGGAAGCCAGTGATGGTGGAGGGAGGGGGGTGGAACATTACTTGATCCGAGTAGGCGGACAATAAGTGGAAAAACAAAGGCCCTTGTCCTTCTGACATTGAGCCAAAACATATATTGATAGAGAGAAAGAAAGAACTGTGGGAAGGAGATCCAAAAGCACTGACTGGAGAAGGACGGGCACACACTGGCTGACACAGGGGAGGGCCACGTCAAAAAGAGTGGAGGAGGAACCCTTTAAGCAACAAAGAGAAGATGGGCATCGTAGTTCATTGAGCAAGGACTACACCCATGTGGCTTTGAGTGCACTGGCTTCGTTTCGCTTGAACTCTTTTTGTGTTGAAGATGGCATCGGAAGTTGAAATGAGCAAGCGGAGCGTTTTCTTCTTCTACATGTCCGATAATTTGTCTGTGGGAGGCGGCAATGTGTTGGTGTCAAGCTGGAAGTGATTCATACAGGGTCTGTGAACACAATTGCTGATGACGAACCGCGAGGAAGCCACAAGGCAGGAGACAAAATGCACACAAAACAACGCAACAAAAAAACAAAAAACTGCAGACATTTTGATTGCAGCCCTGAGAACAATTAGGCGCGTTTGATAGAAGTGGGGGAATCGAACATGACAAGGTGGATAGCATAACTCCCTGCATGGCCTTTGAATCTGTTAGATACGCTTCTGACACATCATACGTCACATCACATATAGTTGCGTTCGTCGAAGGTCTCCACTCAAGGCGTCGGTATCGTCCACATCCAGTGCGGATCACTCCCCATGTACCTTCTTCACAAACCAGCACTGTTCCATTAAAGCATCTCCACACAGCAGACTGGGTTTTTTTTTCCCCCTTTGCTGCTTTGAGCACCCTGTTTGCTGCACGGCCTGAGCTGAAACAGAGGACAAAACGCAGATGATTTTATTTCAGAGGCGGCGAGCCTCACGCACAATTCACCCTCTGAACTCAGATAAAGAAGGATGATGTCAGTCGAGCAACTCACGAGCTTTAATGAATAAATGTGTGGATAGAGTTTTGACGCTTGAAAGTCATTTTATTTTCATTTATTTTTAATTCGCAGGAAACAGTGTGCACCACACTGGAAGTGGGAAAAAATGCTATGTTTTTTCCTCAAAGAAATTTTCAGACATTGCTTGTTCAAAAAGGTAACTCAATTCGTGGTAACTTGTGGTTAATGTTAAATTATACTTTACTGTAAGAGGTTTACCAGAAGTGGGTCATCTTCCGTATTTGTTTATTTTCTTCAAGAATGAAGCCATTCTCTGATGGCATCTCAGATTCCTGACTCCATATCTTCAGTGTTATTTGGTGAAACTGGGTAAGATGTTTTAATTCCTGGTGTATTGTCAGCTTTATGAAGACTGCCAGAGATACTTGCTGCTTAGAGTTCCCGATGAAAATTATCCCCATCCATTTATTAACCTGACAAAATATAATACTGAGGAACGAACAAATAAAAATGTTCTCCTTGACAACCAGCATATTGTAATGGAAAAAAAAGTTCATTATTTCCTGCTTGAGACGCTGAAATTTTCAGTGAAGTAAATTAGTTTTGACAGATAGTTTTCACTGCAGATCCAGTTCTATTTTTCTTAGATGCAGCTACGAGAATGAGCCCATGTTAAAAGTCTTATTTTCATATGGACTCTTTCTTCATTGCAATAAAGCAAAAAAGGCCAGAGCTGCCACTCAAGAATCATACGTTAGCCTTGTCCAACGTCAACTCAGATTTGTCAGTGTCACATGCCGGAGTTGCGTAAGACTCTCAGTGTGAGGCAACCTTTTGTGTGCTTTGACACATTTTCAGACCGCAAAGCCCTTGGTGGAAACGGCTTCCGTGTGCCACTGCATTCAGAGATCCCTGCCAGGTGAAGTGTTTACGTTGACTTTAAATGATGGGTGACCTTTGGAGTGAATTCGTTGCATTACAGTAGCCACTTTAGGTGCGTACTGAACCGCTTGCGTCCGTTGAACTCTTTGCATTTGTATTGTGGCACTCTGAGACGGCGCACAGCATCCTGGGAGACAGCCCCACAGGTTGGGTTTCTGCCCGACGCTCAGTTGAAGGAGATCCTGCACATAGAAAAGGGTGGGGGTACCCACGAGCTGGGGTGGGCTGGCATGCTAGGGAGGGTGAGGGTCTGCCTGATGGGTGAGTGCGTGAGTGAGTGCGTGCGTGAGTGAGTGCGTGAGTGAGTGAGTGAGTGTGTGAGTGAGTGCGTGCGTGCGTGATAGCTGGCATATGCTTGAAAGCTGTGATTGCAGTGATAGCAGGATCAGCTACTAAGTACAGAGCGCCTGTAACCCTTTGCTATGGCATTATTCCAGGTTGATCTAGCACACAACAGAATTTTCTTTGCATAACTGCAGACTGCTATTTAAAAAAAAAGAAGGAATCTCTGAATTCATTTCCCCCCGAAAAACATTCAAAATGCAGTATGAATGAACAACAGACATCCAAAAAATGCCTATTGATCTGAACAGTATTCAGCTGTTTTCTGTACAAAAGAAAGATGTTCCCGTTACAGTCACAGTCATAGAGATGAAGGACGATGATGTCTGGCGCACTCTACTTAACATAAGAATGTCTTTCAGAATAATCTGGCATCTTTATGAGAGATTTAAGAAAGAAATTAAGCATTTACAGTCTATCGTCTACCATGTGTGGCCATAATATACTCCAGTTGCTCTGAGTTGTCTTCAGAAGACAGTTCTTATCTCGGAAATGCAGAACCAACGCAGATTTTCCGTGAGTTCTCTTTCACATCTATATCATGTTTAGATCTGCGGAATGTGAAAACTTTCCTGACTGATCCCTAAGTTTTGATTTGGTCCCAGCCTAAATGTTCAGAATGAGAAATTCATGCACACACACAAACACACACACACACACACACACACACACATACACGCACACACGCACACACGCACACACACACACACACACACACATACACACACACACACACACATACGCTCACACCCAAACCTTGCATTTTCTTTTTGAAAGCACCACAAAGTGAAAAATCGATCAATGAATAAACAACACTACACTTTTGTATTTAAAATACTACACCCAGATATCTTCATTAAACACAAACCTCGGATCATGATTTCTCAGGAGAATACTGTGATTTTCTGCTGCGAATTAAATCATAGCCTTCCATTTAAAACTGTACCACTTAATTACACATCACATGCTCAATATGATCGTAATCCTAATTATATTACAATGGAGGAAATATATGTGCAACGTATGACAGCACACATATTCTATTATATGCAAAGCTAATTATTATTGAGTGAAATGAAAACACAAAATAAACACATACAGTGGAACGTTAACTAGCTCCACGAGGGCTGCAATCTGCAAAGCCTCTAATGCAGTGGCATTGCTGCCCAACCAGAAACAGGGGGTCCTCCGCCCTCACATCGCTGGCTGCAGCACTCCCGGCCATCCGTTAAGACGCACGCTTATGGTTTTAAGTAGTCATTTTGCGAAAAACGCCATACACGTACTTCAGACCAGTGGCGCCACAGGAGCGCATTTTCGTACAGCTCCTCCGATATTCATTTCTGTGCCTTCTGCTACCGCAGACATTAAGCCGCCCGATCTGGCGCTCACGCGGGAGGGGGAGATGGGATCTGCCAATTTAAATAATTCACCACTATTAGTAATATTAAAGAAAGGCCACTCGCGACTCCCACAGCACACCGCTCCAGGCTGTTCTCCACTACACTGGCTGCAGCTCAGAAGGAGATAGCAATTTAATCAAAATAGAAATTTAAACATAGGGGGAGTGGATGTGGTGGGATTTCTCCAAGGGATGTGAGCTCTACAGCGGATCTCTCTTTTCGGCCCCCCTTTCTCCCAGCAATACTTCGCTGTGGTAGCTGTGAGCATCTGAATAGGGACTACAGTAAAAACTGAAAGGATTACCAACTCCGGCACAGAAGCGCCCAGCCCATGTTGTTGTGTCTAACGACCGTGAGCTAGCCAAGCCGCTGCATCGGGGGTGTACTGTGTGGCCAGGGGGTGTGTACCCTTAGCCCTGATACAGCACTGCCACCATGGCTGTCTGAAAGGGTGCTATTCACAGTCAAAGCCAGAGGGATACCCTCTAACAGCATAAAGTTGAGAGAGGTTGGAGATTGGATCTTAGAACACGTCAGTCTCCCAAGCTATTCCATCTGGAGACATGTCAGGTGGGCCGGTCCTTCCTCAACAGGGGTTGGAGAAGAGCAGGAACGTGCTGCACGGAGGAGGGGCCAATACACAGAGAAAGCCAGGCACTCAGTAATGCACACGCACATGCACACACACACGCACACGCACAGCACACACGCACGCATACACACAGCACACACACAGCACACACGCACGCACACGCACACACATGCGCGCACACACACAGCACACGCGCACACACACGCACACACATGCGCACACACACACACACACACACACACACACACACAGGAAGTAGATTCAGAGCAGCTGCTTTTCCATTCAGATGTGTGTTTAGGCAGTTTGTTTATACCCAGAGAAGCTTGCTGAACAAGTGAGCCAGGCTTTTTTTTATGAGCAACCACATTTTGGCACAAATTATTACTGCTTATATTCCATTCTCTTTATTTTCAAATTTCTGATTAAATCATCATGGCAACAGCCTGTTTAATAATTTCATCTACTTCTGATTCAGATTATAAAGACTGTTGTCTGGCCCAGTGGTTAATGTTGTATCGAGTTCAGGCAGACCAAAGCAAACAGCAGCAGAGAGAGCGGCTCACTGTGGTCTAGACAACCAACTTATGCATCGAGGGCAGGTGCCGTAATTAGATAAATAACAGGAAGTATTTGATTAAAATCATTAGAACATGAGTTCTCTATTTGAACCGAAGACCGATGAAAATCTCCTCCCGGTCTCCGCGAGGCTAAAAATGTAACACAAGGAGACATCGGAGTTCAGTCTAAGATGTGTGCTCCAGTCAACACAGGATTCACTTGCTTCTACCTTCTCTTGCCTCTGTAAATTTTGTCCTCTCTACATTATTTCTCGTTTTGGTCTCACTCGAGGGATTTTCTCGAGATGCAAAGAAAACCTTATTGTGTTCCAAGGTCGGAAAAGACAAAAAAAACCATTGTACAAAACCACACAGCAAGACTGCAACAGCGTTCAGGACATTGTTAGCAGAACATCTGTTATGAGTGATTTAAAATGACTCCGTGTAATTAACTATAGAATCTTGAAAAATTAAACAACAACAACAACAACAACCACTACTTTGAGGCCTTGTCATCCTCATGGGGTTAACTGTCCTTTAGAGTACTTACAGAAACACTCACACACACACTCTTACGGATGGCAGACCATACCGTGCCATACTGCAGTGGGTGGCTGCTTACGTCAGCAGGGCAGAGAACGCTGTTGGTTTACATCCCCTCCCGCTTACAAGGGCAGGGCCTGCTGGTGCTGGTGCCTAACTATTGGGGTAATATTCAGTGCTGCTCTCAATGAAGAATATATAATATCATAATGGATACATATAATACTACCAACTAATAACAATACTCATAATAGTCATAATAGTCATATTTATACCTTATGCATTATGAATAATAATAATATTATTATTAAAAACAACTGGATGTACCACATGCACCATTATTGTACAGACACACATAAATGCACACACAAACACACACACACACACACACACACAAACACACACAAACACACACACACACAAATGCACCCATGCCCACACACACCCGCACACACACACAAACACACACACACACACACACACACGCACACACACAAATGCACCCATGCACACACACACACGCGCACACACGCACGCACACACACACAAATGCACCCATGCACACACACACACACACACAAACACACACACGCACACATGCACACACACACACAAACACACACACGCACGCACACACACACACACAAATGCACACATGCACACACACACACAAACACACACACGCGCGCACACACACGCACGCACACACACACACACACACACACGCACACCCACACACGCACACACACATACGCGCGGCCAACATGGAACCACGCCCACTAAGGAAGCCCACTGCAGTGATGACTCATGTGTGAAGGACCAGATTCAAGCCCTTTCTCACATTGAATTCCTTAACAAAGCTCTGTGACCTTTCCCGAATTCCCACCTCTCTCTGTGTCTGTCTTCTGCTGCTGCTCCGTAATAAACCGAATTTTCGCCTGAAGGCTGGAATAATCCAGCAGATATAACGCCTTTAGGTTTGTCATAACCCTTTACTACAGAACAGCTAAATAAGAAATCTAGAGAAATTTTAAAAATGTTATTTCACCAAACAGATGGTAATTTTAAATATATGGCAGAATCCTGGTTGACTTTGTTCAGAGTTGGTTCAGAGTCTTTGAAATTTTAGACAGCACCATGGACAGCTAATATTTTTATGGTTGAAAATGTATGTATAAAATTAGAAATTACAATTACAATTACAATTATAGTGATTTTGATTTGTTCAAATTAGCCAAATAATGCCATTTCTCCTTTTTTCAAATGTGCCTAAAGGCATAAATAGCAGCAACTGTGAAACGTTACAGATGACCCAACAGTACTGTGCTTGCCACTAATTATGGCTGGCTGTACTTTTTTCTTCCTTTAAAGTTAGAAATCCGATAATAAACAGGCTCCTACCATCCTACTATCATGGGCTGAGCATCTGAGCCTCGGATTTAGGCCGACCCGTGGCACGGTAGGTAAGCGAGATGTCCTATTTCATCCATTTCAAATCGCAATGGGCACCCCTCGTTACTGCCTCACAGTATCTGCACAACGGCCAGGGCTATTTTAACCACACCCGGCAGTGTGGCCGGACCACAGAGGGTGAATGGACCTGGCTCACCTGATTCCCCAGTTCACAGGCCCTCCCTTACATGGCTGCCCTGCGCTTCCCTCAGAGTGTCAGAGGCAGAACCAGACACGGAAACAGGGGTCTGCCTGTTTGTTCACTACAAATAGAATGTAACCAGCACTGGAGATGATAGACAAGTGAAATCACACTCCCAAAATAATGATAATAATAGTAATAATGATAATAACAATAATATAAACAGTTAATTTCACACAGCTATGAGATTGCACAACTGGTGAACCCATGGAAGGGAAAGAGAGAGATTTAATAGGAATTTTAATGGCACTGCACAAATGCCTTTAAAAATCTCCTGCCATTCTACAAATAATAGGGTTACATTTATTCACAGTTTTAATTCACATTTATCCACAGTTTTTATTCACAAATAAAATCC